>LTDI01000553.1:0-50439 GCA_001654545.1 Fusarium agapanthi
TTAGAAACCCTAACCATTATATTGAGGACCCTTGCCCTTAGCGCCCACTTCATTTGTGCGGCCAGAGTTGTCTTTATTGCTGAGATCGGGAGGTCTGGTAATTTCAGGTTTTAACGGTGAAAGTGAGTCACTTTCCGGTTAATTCTCTAGGCTCTATGTGGTAAAATGCGCTAGACCGGTGAATGAGGAGTTTATAAAGGGAATAAACTGGTGAATATTGGCTGTGGCGGCCTGGGCGTGAGTGTTGACGTGGTCTCCTCTTGTTGAATATGATATATTATGAATAATAAGGACAGCCTGGTATGTAGCTCTGCCTTAGACACCTGAGGCATCAGCTACAGCCAAAGGATTATGGGAGCCTCTTCCCTCTTAGCAATTCTTCTTGGGCTTCAAGGAGTGCCATGAGGTCTTAACACTGGAGTTGGAAGTGATTGGGAGGTTTTCTGAAATGTGTCATGTATGATAAGTTGACAATTGAATTATCTTCAGTCTATTTTATAAATATGGATATTAAAATACTTAAGTAAAGATATAATAAGGATAATATATATTAGTTGTGTTGAAGGTGTTGGAAAACGTGGATTTCACGCAGAGCGAAGTTGTCGATCGCTTCACATAACCGGTATTGTCTTATTGCTTATAGATGCAGGGTAGGACGTTGATGGAATAAACAAGCGATACACGTGTCAGATAAGAACCGATAAGGGGCACTCGGTGATGGAAAAACCTTAAACCAAGCCTGGAACTAGGGAACCTTAACTAACCAAATCTGGATTACAGCGGGCAAAAGCCAACAATGAAATGTAACAGCAAATGCCAGAATTAATTAATTTCTGTCTAGACTACTCATCTTCGTTAAATCTTATTCTCGTTTCTCTTTATAACAATTAAAATAAAAAGCTGCAAACAGCAGGGCTTCCTTCTCTGTCTGTCTGTACGACAGGCGTACCGACATAATAACATGCAAGACATGCTACCTTAAGAACAAGATCTAGGCCTCGGTACATGGTTGATTAAAGCTCCATCATGTCATATCTCACATCAGACTTGTTGAATTGGATACGCGATGCTAAGCATGCAGCCCTTGTAGTTCTCCCGGGACCGGCTCCCCGAATGCTAGATCATGACCGCGTCAGCTTTTACATGTGACTGGGTCGGACAAGCCCATAGCACCATGATCTGATCGTGTTGGTATAAGATTGACATGGCTTAAGAAAATGTGACCCTTAAAAGTAAGGCAGCAGCTAATCACGTTGATGCATGCTGCAACCGACGTCCCATGGCACGGGAATGGTAAACCGTAATTATCTGAATTGATCAATAGGATCGCTTATATCTTCACCATGTCCTGTTTATGAGTAATATGGTCCTTCTAGGTTCTTTTCTCATTACTCGCAAAAACAGCTATATTAATTTTCAAAACCCTTGCATCTGTTCATACCGTCACAGTCAAATACATCATTTAATACTTGCACTCAGATTTCGCTCCCACTTCCACTTCCAAATGACAGCAGTTTTTGACTGGGGCATTGATGCTCAAAATGAGCCTCACTATGGCCTTTTCTGGGGAGACATGCCTGAAGGTCTGCAGCAATGGGATTGTCACATTTCTTCCAACACTCTCTACAACATATGTGCAATGGGTGAGCCATTGATATCACCTCCGTCCTCCGAGCGCTGCGAGAATGATGCCATTGCGAGAGGCATGCTGAGTGATGAGAGCCTGTATTCTGCGCCGTTATCAGGATCCCTGTCCAGCACGCACGGCGTCAGAGAATACCTTCAGCCTGGAAGTCGAACACAGCAACCATACCTGTACGAAGAGGCAACCTTAGACACTCTGCAAGATGACCACAAAAGCTCAAGCGCTGCCACCGATTCGATCCCAAACTCGACTCTACGTGAGGCTGAAGTTGCACTGGTCACTGGCGTGGAGGTCAGCGCTAGCATCAGACCCCGCACGAATACGGTCACAAAGGCTGCGGGGAAAAGAGGAAACAGGCGAAAGCCCACTGACAAAAAGAAGGAAAGGAGGACAAAGACCGACCACAAGACGGAAAATGGAAAACGGTACTTGAGAAATTTGGAGAGAAATCGAAGAGCTGCAGCGGATTGTCGTGCGCGAAAGCAAGAGCTACAAGACAAGTTGAACGCCGAGGTAGAGAAGCTACAAGACCGACACAGAGAGCTATCTGCTTCCTGCAACGAGTTGAGGGAAACATGTTACCAACTAAAGCTCGAGCTATTGAGGCACGGGGACTGCGGTTGCATCCTAATCCAGCGATATATCGCAAGCGAAGCGGTAAATTCTGTCGAAAATCTGATTTCGAAACATTCTCCTTCCAGCAGCCCCAACTGCACCACCATCGTGGGCTCTGCAGTAGCCCGACACGAGGACTAGGCGGAAGACAACGGAAGGATAAACCACCTGCCACGTTCCCGTGAAAATGAAGTCTTGTGGCTGTTTTAGTGGCAAATGCTGTTGATGGATTTTGTCATGTTATTGTCTGTGGACCAGGGTTGCAAGATGGAGAGACGGGCGATTGCGATAGGACATGTTGATTGACTGTGGACATTAAGGTTGCATTCAGCTGAGACTAGCGGGGATCGAACGACCTCGTTGTATCGTCATAGGGTAATTAGCTAAACTTTGAATACAGGGGAAGTGACCAACAATTGGTGTCGAGCTCACAGACCAGTCCAACAGCCAGCAGCAACTGTACGCTAGTTGATAACCAGCTAAGCGATGTAACTGTCGCCCTCTGTAGACTGCTGCCTGACATGATGGAGATCGAACCATGTCAGTCAAATTGGTTAGCTTCCTCAGAATGAGATCGAGATCACCAGGGCCCTTGTGCTGATGAAACGCACGAACCGCAAACGCAAACAGCGATGCATATTGACATCAGGTCATGTCACTTGGCTGCATCTCGTAATCAGTGCCATGCCCCGAATATGGCTTTTTAGCTTTGTCGGGCAAACGGATGCAACTGTTGCGGGGTGTGGACCCTCGGCTATAGCTTAGACGTGAGGAGAGTCTAGACCACCGAACACGTAAGTTGAGTTGCGGAACGTCGGAGAATAATGGGGAATAACACAAATGAATGTTCTATCACATACCAACGGCCACCAGCTCAGGCCGTTTTATATAATTCGTTGTGCAAGATGCACTGAGCCCGACTCTCCCCTTTAAGATATCGCCATCATTGGATGCACAGATTATTATGAGCACGGTTGCTATTCTTCCAGAGTTTAACGGTTTCGAATGGCGCGGAACGCATTTTCCATCCGAGGTACGTAGCGATATCCGAGAGATGCAGGACGTCGTGGACTCTTGTTGAAATTAGCCAATCTTCAATCATGGCACAGTTTCACCCGTTCTTTTGGCCAAGACACTGTTGCTCTCACAGCGCCATGCCATCCCTTGGCGCAGTCCAGGCTGACATCTCACAGTCGACGTTCAATAATAGCCTGAGTCAATTTGAGCAGGGTAAGATACCCGCGGTCTTGTCGAATGCAGAGAATGACCCTCTACAGACCCTGTGTTCCTCGATCCCTTGTACCGGGCACCCGATTGTTATCTTTCGGCAATCTCACCCATCCCCAACGAACCCCTCACTCATTTGCCACCAACCCCTCCCTCATCAAGTGAGTTGCACAAGACAGGAAAAGTGTCATCTTTTATCACCAATAACTGTATTGGGGATGATGACCTGCATGTACAGAGAGGAGAGGGCCTGCAGTCGAAGCTTCTCGTCCGACACCTCGGTTCATCCCGCGCTGAAATGAAGCAGGCAAAAGTCTTGCCGTCAACACCCACTGCGGGGCTTTTGGAGCGACCAGACTCAACAATGAGCAATGAAGAGAGCCTTGCGGGCTTGGAAAAATCTCCCGCTCAAGTGAAGATGCGCTCGGCATCACGCAAGCCAAAAAAGGTCAGAAAGAAGCCCGCACTCCCCGCGCATGTCGTACAAGCTAGGGAGTGCCATAACAATGTTGAAAAACAGTACCGCACCCGCTTGAAGCAAAAGTTCGAGCGACTCCTGGCTGTACTCCAAGCTCCAAAGATGAAGGAAGAGTCTGGAGGCGAACGAGAGTCGGAAGCACCGGATTGTGGTTACAGTCGAGGCGAGGTATTGGATTTCGCGAGGCAGCGCATCCTCACCCTCGAGGAGAACAACAGAAACCTATCTGATCAGCTACGACAGCGCGACAGAGGGGTTTCTATGGTATAATGACAATATAAATTGGATGGCGGCAGCGTCAACATGTACATAGGTAGTACTATGAGATGTTTCTGGACGTGAGTGTGGAAGACCTCTCACTTGATATATGTATTTGCTTTGCTTTGCGCAAGACACTTTGAGGCCCGTGCGCTTGACCTACCGCAACTGGCGGACCAACTTTTCCCTGGCGTAAAGGTTATTCTGGTTGCTACATGTCTTGGATGCTCGATGACAAAACTAGGATTGTTCCCCGGGCTTAAACTGGAGCCCGTAGAGAGGGTTAGCTTCCGTCTGCTAACCTTGAGACTAAAAGATACTAAATTCGGCTGAAATCGGCAGATTATTATTCAGTTCTCTAGCACATCCGGCAGATGGTAAACGACTTGTAACTGGCCAATAGAACATAGGATTGGTCCTGGTAAGATATCTACACATTTTCTATTCGCCCATCATGCACATGGGCTTGCTGTGGCCTTTCCAATCCACAAACGCCTCTAACAAAGTTATGAATACATATAGGGCACGTATCATGATCCGCAAGGTACCATGCTGCGATACAATCAGAGTGAAAGATATGCTGACAATCCAGTTGGCGAAGCACGTCCGAGTCGCTGACCTCTTCCAAACAGATTGCACTATACCGAGGGAGGATGGTTAGTAAGTGGCTCCAGATGGTGACGTGTCCAGAAACTAACCATATCATGTTCGAGGCTGGTTCAGCCCACGAGGCGTGAACATGGCTCATGATGTTCGACCTCATGTCTTTGCTGGCCCTTGGAGGAGCAAGGGAGTCAAGGTGCGGCAGGTCCCGACGCTGTGAAGCGCTTGATGACACTGTGGTAGGCGATGATCCTCCTGAGGATACAGAAGATCTTGGCCTCGCCCATCTATAGACTCTTTGAAACCATTAATCTTTAAGGTCCCCCTGCAGTCAAAAGGAAGCAAGACATACTTGGGTATTCCTACCAAGAACATGATTGTCAAAGCCATAAGCGGGAGCAGGATTGCAGCCAACCACGCCAGCATCCCATTGCTTGGGGCTGGGAACTTAGGGCTGCCTGCATCGGTGGCGGTAGAGCTAGACATGGCTGTTACAGCATGAAGTATAAAGATGTTCCGACGGCAGGGGGAACGGCAGGGATGCCGTCTTTGAAATTACCTTTTGCCTTTGGCCTTTGAAATATTCATCATGGACGCGATCTAGACCTGCCGAGGCTAATGGCTATGATATGACATGATGTGATTGGTGTCACCAGTCACTAATGTTTGTGGCGTGAGCATCATATCACGAAAGTTGCGTAACATAACATGATAGATAACCCCGCTCAACCAATCACAGATGGCGGAAATTCGTCCGACGGCATATCATCCTCTCAACTTACTGAATCACCAGCTCAACTAGGCAATGACTGCCTACCAATCTGTTCATGTGACTGACATATGATGCCCATACATATGATGCCCATACATATGATGGGACCGAGTAGCCTTTACAAAAGAAGAAATCATGTGAGAATGGTTTGTTGACAAATCACAAGACGCAAAAGGGTTACAGTGGCTCTCTAGCGTAGCGCCTTCATAGTATCACGAGTGAGAAGTAGTTAAGGCAATGTCCACCATCTGGTTACTATCGTCATATGATTTTCTGGAAGTCGAGATGCAGATCGATCAGTTGAATATATTCTCACAAGGTCCCTACCATCACTAGTAGCGCACTTCATTCAAATAACAAACTACTCATTCAGAAATTACTTAACAATCTAAACAGGAATCTATCAATCCTTCTTCATCATGCAGAATATTTCTGACCTCCTCTACCACATAATCTTGACCGTCGTCGACTTTCATCTCGAGCCGTCGGGATCCAAACGAGACATCTACATTCTTGGCACATGGGCGACCATCGAAGCCGCCAAAGAGTCGGCCTCCGGGGTCTTACATACGCTGAGATACAAGCCTGACGACTTTACCGAATACGCAGACCATTCTAGTCATGTCGGAACCTGGGATCACGGCGACGGCGTTCTTGTCTACGCCAAAGCTCCCGCGGGCCAGGTATTCCTTGTTTCCATCCAGGCAACACCTAACACCGAACTGCTCCAGGCCGATCGCGACGGTGCTGTTCTACTACCCCACGGAACACCTTCGCTGCATTACGTGACGCAGACGGTCATCGACTACAATAAGGACCGGACCGGTTGCGTGCAGGAGATGCAGATAGAGGGGACGTTTGTTCACCGTGCTGATGCTAGAGTAGCAGCACGGGAGTTGCTTGACCCTCTTGACTATGCGGAGTATGATACGCCGGAGAAGATGAAGGGGGAGTGGCCGTATGGTGATGACGTACTTGCGCACGCAGTCGCGGAGAATGGAGAGAATACCACTGTTGAGATCAAGACTGTTGTTGATACGCACCACAAACATGGAAAGGATATCTAAGGATGAATTGGTGAGAAGGAGTCTGTGGAGAGAATTGGTAAGTTAATTCTTCCTTGCCTGGGTGTTATGAACTCTGATTGAGAAATTGTATGAATATGATGGTGCTGGCTATTTGGGGTTCGTGTTGCTGGATTAGCATGGTTATCATTGTCTCTCAAATGGAACATTTTCTGTAAGTCTCTGTTGATGATCTAATAAATGTAGCATTATTGCCCCATCATCTTCACATGACTATAAAACTTACTGTCTGCTGCAGTCAAGTAGTAACATGGACCTACAGTGACTTGGGGAGTAGGCCATACATGTAGATATTTCTGAGTTGGTACAACGCGCTATGGCTCAACGTGCGCACATTATGAGAGAAAGTACGTATAAGCTTAAATTAAAGAAAGAAGATATCTAAAAGGGGCTGGTAGCAGACCTCACTAGCAAGTATAAGGATTGACATTGAGATGCGCCCAACCGTGATTAACTTGGAGCTTCAAATATCGGAAGGATGAATAGAGTAAATATGCGATCTCGTGGTCATAACCTCTGCATCTAAACACACGCTTGGTACGTATCCGCTCCTTCGAATGGGGATGTAGGCTCATTGTTCTCTCAAAGGTCAGACGACTGTTGACTGTACGTCTCGGAACACCTCAATGATACGTGAGTTGATGGAGGCGATGAAACCCTTCCGAGATGACACTGTCTTACTCATCGTGGCAAATCCAGTTGACCTACTGACATATCTCGTCAAAGAGATGTCGGGACTTCCTCCATCTCAGGTCATTGGCACTGATGCAGCTCTCGACACTTACAGGCTTCGAGGGATGATTGCATCTCGTGCTTTGGTGAGTGGGCGGCATGATTTAAACTACCGCATTAATAACGTACAACCATCGTAGATATCTCCATCTGCTGTGGATGCATTAGTCGTGGGTCGTCATGGAGAAGAACAAGTGGTCGCCTGGTCCGTAGCAACCATTGGCGCAGCTCCCATTGATAATGTGAAAATGCTAAACGTCATCGATCGGAGTAGGATCAAACTCACTTGCAAGCATCGATCGAATCAAATCAGTCTGGGCAAAGGGTCTGCACCTTTCGGAATAGCTTCAGTTGCTGCTAATTTGTGTTGTTCTGTTATCCTCGATAAGCATGAGATGTACCCGATCAGTCACTTCCAAGAGCAATATGGTTGCTGTCTCAGCTTGCCTGCTGTTATTGGGAGGAAGGGGATCCTGAATTCAGTTCCACTAGCGATGAATGAAAGTGAGAATGCTGCGGTAAAGTCGTTAGGGGAGTTATTGAAAGCCAGTGTTGAGTCGGTCTAGCGAGACTGGTGGTGATCATTGTTGGCGTTTGTAAGTTTATAGTCAATAGGTCCAATACTGATAATTAATTTTCTTCGTTCATGGACCAAGTAAGGGAAATTTTCGAAAGAGTTATATGCAAGCACGTTGCGGCCAAGCCTGTTATGTTTGGGGACTTTATCGTTCTCTTGTATTGCTTACTATCGCTACTGATATCTTTGCGAAGGCACATTCAGAGTAAGCCCGACAGTAGTTTTTACTATGTATCCAATGTAACGACGTCGAATAATCGGCCTATGAATAAGATACAATTTCAATATCAGTAACCATAGCTAAATAAATAATTACAAGCCCTTTTCACTAGCCACTACATGTTTCATAACCTGAGCAAAACTATCCGGGCTGACAGAGATGGAATCAATTCCCGCATTAAACAGGAACTTGGCAAACTCAGGATGATTGCTTGGTGCTTCACCACAGAGACCAATCTTACAGCCCTCTCGGCGAGCCACTGCAATGGCTCTAGCAATCATCCACTTGACAGCCTCATCCTGCTCGTCGAACAAAGTCGCCAACTCCCAGAGTCACGGTCTACACCGAGGGTGAGCTGAGCCAGGTCGTTGGACCCAATGGAGAAGCCGTCAAAGTGCTGGGTAAAGCTCGAGGCCAGGATCACATTGGAGGGGATCTCGCACATTACATAAAACATGAGGCCATTCTCCCCTCGCTTCAGACCATTCTGTTCCATGATGTCCAGCACCGTTCGTGCTTCTTTGACTGTTTGACAAAAGGGAATCATGACGATAGCATTGGTAAGTCCCACTTCCTCTCGAACGTTTTTAAGAGCACGGCGTTCTAGAGCAAAGCCTTCCTTATAATGAGGCGAGTATTAACGGGGGCCCCGCGGAATCCAATCATGGGGTTCTCCTACTTGAGTCACCGATGTCAGAGTGAACCATCTGCTGGATCCCAATGGAGAGCGCCACGTTTCCATGATTGAACTTCTTGATATAGCGATAGCTGATAGCTCGGTCTGTGAAGAGTGAAGCATAGCATCGTCTACAGGCATCGAGCAGCGCTTCGGTTCCCTGGATATTTAGGTACGTCTCCTGCTGTCCGGCGAAGCTCGCGTTAGGCAGATCTTCGGCCGTAGCGCTTGATCGCACTACAACGCTCACATCATCAACCCCGACCTATTCACACAAGTCGCGATATCCAGACAGTATGGCCTCTGCAGTATCAGCCGGCCATGTCCCGCGCAGGAAAAGGGTGCGTATGGCGTGGCCTATTTCAGGAAGCGTCTGATGGCCAGACTTCCATTGATCGACGAGTTCATCGATCTTGCCTCGGATGTTGTTGGCATCGACATAGTGCCAGTAGGCATAGGATGATGTCGCGAAGCCTGGTGGCACGGGGATTCCCTTGGGTCCGAGGGCTCGAATCATCTCACCCAAGGAGGAATTCTTGCCGCCGACTAAACCGACATCGCTTCGAGCAAGATGCGCAAAATCGAGAACCAGAGGCTCGGCGGTCCAGTCGTCACTCGTGATTGATTCTTGTTTGAGTCACGTGTATCAAGTCTCCAAAAGGTGAATTGAGAGCCTGGGTTTTGCTTTATCCGATAAGTGTAAACATTCAAGTCTACAAGTTTCAATAAATAAAACTGAGCGGGATGATAACCATTCTGAATCTTTCCCATCCATCATCTGATCCCTCAGTTGATGTGTCACTAGGCTGTCATATTGCTGTCACCTCGCTAAAGGTATCTCGTAACTCACCAGCATTTTGAGTTTCCGTGTAACACGTTGGGGAATATCACATCATGTTGTACTCAAAGAGGGGTAATCAGAAAGACCAATAGTCCAGAAGCACAGTGAGTAACACGTTGCAAATCTCGTACTGCACCTGTTTTATTATGCGACAGATGAGTGATCTGGTTTCCTCCATGTGTACTGATAGTGTTTCTCCAAGACACGTAATCTGTTAGCTAGCATCAATATCTAGATACAAGTTTTCAGCTCACATGTCGCTGACATGATGCTGATCTGATTACCGCTGTGGCTTGAAAACAGTGCCAAATCTAACGTTAGTGGTATCCCCACCATGGGATTTTCACATCGGCCCATCCATCCCCAGCTTCTGCCTGTCAATATGCGGTAGACTACAAGACTTACGACCAAGCGCAGTTGACTGTGCTCGTAACCCGCGCACCTAGCTCTTGGGTAGATGTCCTCCCAGGTTGATCCTTCGTGTGACTTGCTGTATCGAGCTATTCACCGAGACGCAAATCGTTATGTATAATCAAGAGGCCCATTTCTGTTATTTTGCTGGAACGAGTCGACAAAACAGGCGACACAATTTTCACAAGGTATATCCCGACGACTAAGCGTCATGTCAAATTGATGATGATCGTACATTCGCTACTGAGGAAATTTGCTGGACTACATCCAAGCTTACCGGAAATCCGGCCAATTGTAGGGTCAAAGATCGTTGTGTAATCTGGGTAAGGCAGATAAAAACATGAATAGGAAATTGATTGGGGCCACGGTTGATTCGCCTTGTGGATGTGTTGTTGAGATTGATACGGAGGAATGTTATCCTGCTATCGGTGAGGATGGAAATAATTTTCATGTTATTTGAGATAATGCGTGACTCTAAGGTTGCGAATTGGGTGCTCAGACTCAACTGGAATTGAATATAGTTGCTTACTCATAATTAACGAATTCTAAGACAAATAATGAGCCAGAGCACTATTTCCTGCTTCCGTTTGGGACTGTTGTGGGTTGTAGACAGTCTGGCGTCTTCCGGCCATGTTGTGTCACATATTGAATTTCCACAGATCTTGCCCGAACCCAAGCGACTCGCTTTTGTAGTCGATCTTACAAAATCGAGCTAGGCAGATGACACCCACCAGGCCATTGAGCAGTGGATTTCGCGGTGAGGCACAGAAAAACTATTGCTAGGTTTTCGTATCCCTGATTTCTCCTTGTATCATATCGGTGAGACAACCCATGATAATGATGGAGATGTTCAGAGCTCTCAGCCTCTCGTGACTGCCGGCATGGTCTGCCTTCTCATTCTGGAATAGTTAATCAGAAACTCAATATACGAGAGGTGTCCTTAGCCATATGTGGAAGGCGGTTGAAAACAGCTGTTTAGAACAGTTGGATATTAACTTTGCGATTTTTAGCTATAAATACTGAGGGATCTCATCCTTCTTAACCATGGAACAAGCTTTCATTCCTCTTCGGACTTTACTGGTCCTTACTGAACTCAGACCATCTCTTTCTTATCAACTTCACTGAGAAACAAGCCCCAATACCAAAATGCGCTTCGATATCACTACAATCATCGCGGCACTGGCCTTGACTGGCTCGGCAGGCCGCATGGAGGTCTTTACGAGTTGCGCAGCTGGCAGTTGTCACAGTGACGATGGCATATTCTATACCGACTTTGGTGCCTATCGTGTCAATGCCAATGAAGGATGCAGAGGAACTTCAGTTCCTGCTATGACAGAGTTCTGTATGGACTGGGGCAACCGACGCGGCCACTTTAGGTTCTCGGGACAAGCAAACAAGCGATGCCTTGTTCAAGACTCCGAAAATAAGGTCGGTTGTGGCAGTGACGGAACGGATTGCTGGTAGACGACTTGGAAAGAGATTGCCTGTTACTGGTGCGAGATACCCATCCCGGAGGAACAGCTGGCCACTGGGCCTCATTCTACATTTTTCACCAGCACAGTCCCTACAGTTGCCACCAAACCCGCTGGCAACTGAGGAGCTATCAAGCAGGGAAGCCTATCGATGATAAACATGGCTCGTCCAGAGGTTTTGTTCTCGTTATTACACTTGATAAGTTGAGGCTGCTTTTGCTAAGGGATGAGAGGCTTTTATGGAGATGGTGAAAGATTTATTGCAAGACAAACTCTTGAACGAATATAGGACCTCTATCAGAATCATTAGGAACTTGGCCTCGCCCACTAGATAAACTTAAACTTATTGCATCCAACACTAAAGACCTCGTGAGGTGCATCTCCAACCACAGCTCTAGTGATGCCGTACTTGAAGCATTAGCATCATTACGCCGAATCCTGGCCAGCAAGTCAATTGCCTTGGGACCAAAAATCAGGAGATGTCCGGCCGCAAATAGAGTTCCGGCCAAGTGAAAGAGAACCACAATCCGAGCCCCAG
Organism: Fusarium agapanthi; assembly: GCA_001654545.1. Taxonomy (NCBI): domain Eukaryota; kingdom Fungi; phylum Ascomycota; class Sordariomycetes; order Hypocreales; family Nectriaceae; genus Fusarium; species Fusarium agapanthi. Next base: position 12,151 of record LTDI01000553.1, read on the forward strand.
TGCCATTCCAAGAAGTAACGGCATTCGCGATTCCACTTGCCAAACTGAGAGTAAAGCTTCCAAAGACAACTTGGGTTCCCCATGGTCCCCAGTTGGTGAACCAAAGCGGTAGCAGCTCATTTGCCTGCACTCGGTATTGACGTATTGTCCAGCAGGAGAGGAAGGCATACTCGTCATAAGCAAATTGCAGGCTGACTATCGACGATATGACTGGTAATAGACGGAGTAGCTTGATTGGCAGAAGGAGTCCGAAAAGGGATGACAGTAGGATGATTGAAACCAAGAGCCATATGATCTGCCGAGAAGTTTTGCTGGCCATTGTGTCGCGTTGAGGGGTGTCTATATTATCAACGAAAGAGCGAAAGACTCGGATTCAATACAGAACGTGCAACTTGTGGGATCAAGTGTAGAAGTAGATAATATTTGCGACAGTAAAATATATTTCACGGTAGCTTTGAGGGTACAACCAGTTGGGAGACACGTTCCTAGATATGCTGTCTCCTCTTCCCAAGACAAGGCGAGGATCCAGTACTAGCTCTGAGTAAGCTGACATGACTCTAACTGGATAGCGCAAATGATGCACGCAGCGCCTTGGACACACAGCACGCTGAGGCCCGTGATAGCGCTAAGATAGAGCTCTTTCGGCAAGGAAACAAAAGGCACGTCACTTTAAGTCAATTGAGAAAGCAATCAGGATATATATTACAATTAATTATGTTTCTCTAATGTATGTTCTGATATGTAACGTCTAGTCGCCTTTCAATGCCCAACCCATTATGCAACTCAAATCCTACACTCCCGTAGCAGTCTTCTCCTTAGGCTCAGTCGAACTGCTGTCGGAGAAAACCCCCCCTTTCTGTGATGACTTCTCCTCGGAGTCATCAGTGACAACCTTCCTTGTCTTACCCCAACCGAAATTGTCCATGTTGACAACAGCGTAAAGCATAACAGCAATGTTGAGAAAAGGACCCAAGAAGACAAAGACAGCAAGGCCAAGCAGGAACTGGGCACGTTCAACAAGATTTCGAGGCAGCCAAGTGGCCATGATAGCATAGTAAAGAAGAGGGATGATCATGACACCAGCGAAACACATGATTAGCCACCAAGGTTGACTCATGAAAGCGACAATCATACAACCGATCGACGCAATGACGAACACGTTGAGCGACCAGGTGAGAACATTCGAGAATGCGACAATGCGCTCCCACCATTGAGTGTTCCAAGCACAGAAGAGGAGAAGGTCGTTGCTAGTCGCACCAAGCGTCCAGCGACGACGTTGAGAGAGGAAGACGTTCCAAGAGTGAGGGACGTCAGTGTAAGCGCGAGCATGAAGAGCTTGCCGGGTCTGAGCATGAGGGAAAGTAACGAGCAACTGGCAAATGTGGTTACGATCCTCTGAGGCTGTAGCGCGAATGCGCTTCAGCATACCGTCCATATGCTTGGGGAAGTAACCGAAGAGGTCGATGAGAACGAGATCGCCACAGGTTTCATCGCAGATCTTGAGGAGTTGGCAGCAGCCCGGAAGACAAGAGACCTTCTTGGTGGCAATGGACTGATGAAGACGACGAAGACCTTGGGCAATAGTGTACTCGGCAGATTGGTACATGGACCAGAGGTTCCAGTTACCATCCTTGAAGTCAACAGCGACGTAACCGCAGACACCAACAGTGTTGGGGTAGTACGACTCTTTGAGAAGTTCGGTGACACACTTGTCCTCAAAGACGGTATCGGCATCCATTCCAATGAGATGATCGACGTTGTCCATCTTGACCTCGTTCTCAAGCCAGCTAGTCATGGAGTCGAGGAACTCGCGCGAGAAGATGGACTCAGGGTTCTGGGCACGGGTGTTGAACTTGTAGAGGAACGATCGAATGACAATAAGACTGTCGCGCTTGCCTTGGTTCTGGTCCTTGACGATACAGTAGAAGGGCAATCCCTTGTAAAAGCCCTTGGAGATCTCAATATCCATCTGTTGACCGTCCCAAGCAGTGTAAGCGCCACGAATCTTCTTCCTCTGTGTTTGATGAAGGAAGATATCCTCGTTGAGGTAATCCCCGGTAGTCTTTGTCATACCGGGACCGCGAACACGGCCATCGCAGATGACCATGATGCCCTTCTTGTGGTTCTCAAGACCGGTCTGGTTGACGAGGGAGTCGAGAGAGCGAGTGCACTCTTCGAGTGTCTCGTTGTAGCAGGGGATGACGTAGACCATGTTCTCGGGGGATGAGGGCTTGATTTGCTTCTCGGGACTGACCCAGTGGATGAAGGTGAAGACGGCGATGGAAGCGATCATGATGCAGTTGAGAACGAGGGGGAAGGAGATGAAGGGGAGGTAGATGTAGTAGTACCGGGGCCAGTACCAACTTGCAAAGATGAACATGAAGCTGAGACATGAGTCAGTATGAGCGAGATGGGATGCAATGGAGTGATGGACTTACTTGACTGCGACCAGACCAGCTGTGAGGACGTATTTCTGAGTAGTAACCTTTCTCTTGCCACGCCTCAGCATGACAGCATTGCCGACGTCATCCTCAGCGACAGTCTCAATCTTGGGCTTAGCCTGCTCAACACCATTACTCTTGAACTCAGGACTGACATCACGCTCGGCCGAGGGTTGAGTAACAGGTGTGATCTCGTCGACCAGCGAAGGAGTAGACGAGTGTCCAGCATCAGAACGAGACCCAACAGAAGTGTTATTGCTGATCGAGGCAGGAAGACGAGGAATAGGAGCGATGAGATCGGTGCCCTTTGAGCCAGAGCGACTGGCCACCGAAGTTCTCTGGGTATCAGGTGTACCGACCGACTCTGGGACCCAAGATCTCAGAGACGAAGGCTGTGAAGCGCGGTAGCTGTCATTCGATGAAGCTTCGTCTGTGAGGTATGCGGGAATAGGCACGACGGGATATTCGGTGTCTGAGACATCTGAGCCGTTGGAGCGGGCTTTGCCGTGGACGATTCGGACGTTGGCATGGACTTGATCCTGTTTCAGAAGGTGTTAGTCAAAGACATTGGGAGGTGCCGTGAGCTGTAGCCCGGAGCTACAGGTGATCGATTGGGTGTTGGAAGACGTGTGGTGACAATGGGGGGCTGCTAGGTGGAAGAAGACGTCGTGTAACAGCGTGACGAACCTTTTGCTTGCCAATGAGAATGGCTCGAGGGGGATCAGTGGTTAGAGAAGTCATTGTTACACCCAGATGGTATGCAGAAAAAGAGAAAATCTGGACCAGGTGAGGATGTTGAAATGTCGTGAAACACCAAGAAACGAGTGACAAGGTGGTATGAGGTAAAGAGCAGTGCCTCTGCAGTGGTTCAAGGATAAAGAGAAAAAGAATTAGAGCTACCAGTTCAAGTTGTTGACTAAATAACAAAAGCCTTCTCATCAAGCGAAGGCTTTTCTTCCGTCGTAATATCTAAAATTGTGAGCTAAATGTATTATTTGCAGTTGAGACCCAGCCATTTCTTCATTTGTCTTCCCATGCAGGGAAGCAATCTTCTCGCTAACTAAGAGTTCTAGACATATCTAAATTGGCACAACGTGGCTACCTGAGTATTGGGGGCCCGATCACTTGGATGCGACGTGCCAACCAACGGTCTGGACCGGTGGGCATGTGCTTTCTTCTTGGCAAGCTGGGTCGAGCCAGCTGAAGCTCAAAAGAAACCTTCATTCATAACATACTGCAGTAAACGGGGTGTCCGTGTAGTCCCGGAGGTTGAGGTGTCTAGACTGTGACGTTATGGCCAAAAGGAGACGGCTCAGAGGGCTGTTCTCCTTTTGGAAACTCAACAGGGATCTTGGGGAGAGGATATGCATAAATATTGGGTTGACTCTCGGTTCAAGGATAAGGCTGATAGAAAGACTGATCGAGACTGCCAGCGTGGACATGGTTTAGGCTTACTGCGCTGGTGGATGGTGGATCAACCGAACAGATTGTCCAAGGCGGCAACGCCCCCCCTGTTGTTGATCGCTTACCCCGGTCATATGTGAATTGGCATTACCCGGCGAGATGGATGATCTATGTAGTCGTACTCTGCCAGTCAAAACCACAGAGAGCTAAAGATCGCAATTTTGCTGCTTCGCCAATATAAAACTGTTCAAAAACATCTCCTTTTCGGCAGTTGTCATAGATGAGCATAACATTGCCACTGAGCGGGAGGCAATCATCAATCACCGGGGCTTTATTGAAGTTGCTTTTTCTCCCAAAAAGGTCCGGGATGGGACAGGTCACTTGGCTCAACACGGCTGAATCAATAGTCTGATCCACTAAGAATCTAGCCAGCGATCTCAAAACATCTACCGACCCTTATAGCTGCATATTTTGTTCATCCTCATAATTTATTCAGGCACCAAAAGGCCTTGCTGCATACTACAACATGGCCGTAGTGCCACACGGATCAATGAGCTTAAACTCCTGGCATCCACACCCAAACGGTTGAAGTGGGAGGAGAGTGGGAAGTCTGAGCCTCAATGGGACAATAAGTATCGAACTGAATTTGCCGTTTAGGAGTTAGTATCTTAGGGCCAGTCCAAAGCCCAGCAAGAACCAGAGCCCTTTGAGACCCAGCCTCATTTCGCCACTAATAGTAATAATGCGGTAGCTAATGTCCCTCATCACAGTCTTGGCCCCGTCCTAACTAACGCTAGTCTTGCTCTTGAGGCTGATCTCAACACCAAATCATAAACAGAATCAAGACAGGAAGTCCTGCCGTGTCTCATGTGGTCCCGCATTCCCGTTACACAGCATGGGGATAAATCAATTCACAGGAAATGAATTCATGCAGCTTTTCTTTTTATGAAATTCTTCCCCGGTCTTTGCAATTCAGCCGTCGTAGTTTGCGCTAAATGTGGGGAGATTTATGCTGCATTGCGGGCATACTTTGCTTTTTATGCGCTGATTCGCAAAAGACCAGACAGACCCGTCTTTCTTTTTTTCTTCAGCACGGGCTTGCATCCCCCCTGACCCTGTAATTTACTCCCGGGATGATCTACGGGACTCAATAGCAGGTTCCGAGCTATCGGATGCTGTACTCAGCTTCCAACGACAAGCGAATTAGATTGATGTGAAGTGTGGCATGGTAAAAAAAAAGATCAACCGTGTCTTGAGATTATCCCGTGGATCGTTCTAGAGCCTAGAAATTGGCCGTCAGGATTTAGGAGAGGCGATTTAAGCTCTAGTTGGCTTGGTTCAATTAGTAGTCCCTATCACTTCTCTCTTTAGCTTACTGGTCTCCAAATATTCAGGAACATTTCACAGCCCTGCATGTTTGCCCAATAAACATATTTCTTCTTTGATCCTGGTACGGAGTCGACCGTGAGAATCTGATAACGAGCCTCACGGATCAGTCCGCCAAAGAGATGCTGCTACCCAAGATCCAGGCTCGCTATGAAGTGGCTTCAGAAGAAACGAGGCTCAAATGAATTCTTTCAATCCACACCGTCTGCTATTTCCACCAACTCAGTCTGAACCAGGATTAGAGCCTTTAGTGGAATCGTTCAGCTGGGTCGAAGCTCTTTTGGCTCGGTGGCGCCGCTGTGTGAGGCGTTTGCAGGAATAGGGTCCAGAAGGCCTGGACGGATTACTTTTCACATAGTCTAACAATACGCATACTTCAGTATTGTGACGATGCCTGAAGCTTTCATAAGTGCTGGTCTGGAACTTGGAGAAGGATATTTAAGATGTTGGGGTTGAACTGTCGTTGTATGAGAGGGTCGAGCACCGCTGAATCTTTCCCATTTGAAATCTCTCACTCAACTTCGCGTTATCTCTTCCTTTCATCTTCTTTCACTCAATCTTTGAAGTAATTGTCAACATGGAGGACTTCACTGGCATGATGACTCCTTCAGACTCACCCTCCGCATTCCCCTTCTACCCAATTACTCCTCCCCTCAGCTCCGTCCCCTCGGAGACAGACCTCACCCTCAATGTCTCTACTGATGTCGCTCCCTACGATATCCCCGTCGTAGCAGTCGTCGGGGTCGGCTATGTCGGAGAACATCTCGTCAGCTCATTCTCATCAAAGTATCAAGTCATCGGCTTTGACGTTTCTGAGAGACGAATTCAAGATCTTCGACAGGAGTTCAAGCTCAATGAGAACGTTACCTTCTCACGAACTCAGAATGATCTTGTCTCTGCTACCCACTTTCTCGTCTCGGTGCCTACACTGTTGCGACCTGACAAGTCCATCGATTCTTCGTATCTTTGCGATGCTCTCAAGATGGTCGGTCAGGTTGCTCGTCGGGGTTCGACTATTGTGATTGAGAGCTCTGTTGCCGTTGGAATGACCCGTGAGTTGGTCGGACCTATCGCCAAGAAGCTTGGTCTTTTTGCTGGCATGTCTCCAGAGGTATGTGACACCTTCATATATCAGTTGCCGCTCATCATCATGACTCTTACTAACTCACAACCACAGCGCGTTGACCCAGGCCGTACCGACCCACCTGTCAAATCAATCCCTAAGATCATCTCAGGCCTTGAAGACATCCTCCCCGGCTCTCTCGATGCCATCGACCGTATATACTCCACCATTTTCGACAACGTCGTCACCGTCTCTAAACCTGAAGTCGCTGAGATGATGAAGCTGTACGAGAACTGTCAACGTATGGTCTGTATCGCGTACGCCAATGAAATGGCTGATGCGTGTATCCCTCACGGTATAGACCCCTACGAAGTCTGTTCTGCAGCATCTACCAAGCCATTTGGCTACATGCCTTATGCCCCAGGTGTCGGTGTCGGTGGACACTGTATCCCCGTGAACCCCTACTATCTCCTTTCCAATAGTTCATTCCCGCTGCTCGAAGCCTGTTCATCAGCCATGAGTGACAGGCCGGCCAAGCTTGCCCAGCGTCTCATCGACTCACTGCCCACCACCGAGCGTCGCTCACGTGTCCTTGTCATTGGTCTCGGTTTCAAGCCTGGTCAGTCTCAGCTTGACAATTCACCTGGAGTTGCCCTTGTTCGAAAGTTGGCTGTTTCGGGTGCTCAGATTGACCTCACTTGGGCTGATGCGTTGGTCAAGCAAGAAGCTGTGCCTCAGGTTCCTCGTCTTGATGAGCGTCATTGGAACAAGAACTTCTTGGAGACCTTTGATGTGATTGTTGTGGCTATGAAACAGCACAACATGGACTTTTCTCTGCTAGCAAAGTTGGATGGTGTTCGTATTGAGAGCTGGTGCAAATGATTCAGAGCTCTGTTCGTTTGGTGTAATTGTTTCTTTGGCTGGTGTAAAAGAATAGGTTAATCAGATTTTTAATAGCTTAGAGTAGCACACATCTTGACATCTTTCTCACTCCGCTTCACGTGTATCTTCAATCGAGCTAATGATTTGACGCATTCCATCTTCCTCTCACCATTGTTCACCCAGAGTACGCCTCATAATCCGCCATTAACCCGCTGAGTCTCCTATTTGCACGTTCAAATTCTGTGTGATCCGTCGCATCATGCCGCGTCTCAAACTAAGCATGACAATACGAAACCTCATCTCGCTAAATTTATTGAGAAATAGGATGTGCTGCATTGTCAGCTTTATCGTTGCATCGCGAGCCGCTCTCCGTACGGCAGCGGATGTTGGTGGTGTATTGGTTACATGTCATTTTTGGTGGTGTTGGCCTTCCTCCCCAGTCAGGAGAGAATCGCGGTAGCTGTATTTGGGAGATACGGTCTGAGATAGGCACATGATAAGATAACGACGTTTTTCCCCGGCGTTCAGGGTAACCGACGCGAATTACAAGCCAACAATTGAGCTAAAAGGACGGCCAGCCACGAGTGTCACTAGGTAATACAACGATTGGATTAAGCTGCAGGAAAGAATAATGATGAGAACGCGACGTAACTTTTAGGTTCTGGGAAATCGCGTCACGTAATGTTACCGTGTAGACTGTTGAATGTCTCAAAAAGAAGCTTAATTTAATCCACTCGCACGTGCAACATGTTTTACCGTGCATACATAGAATCATAGACAATTGTCCAGTAATTTAAATGGCACACCCCCCCCAACGCCGACCACCAGCCTTGTGGCGGGTGTTGGTGGCGTTAGCAGGCAAGTTTCTCTCTCAGCACCAATTATCGCCAAGAACAAATGAACTTTCATGGCCTTTCCTGTGCGCACTTTCACGCTCGCTACTGAGCCGTTCCCAAAATGGCATAATTAATCGATAATCATGGCTCGTTAGGCGCAGTGATTTGGTGCTAGAGACGACACTATTGATTCTTGCATTGCTCATCTCAGGCCAACGTTAGATCCAACCGCCTAACGCAGCCTTAATTTATTCTTAAGCTTAATGCGTCCGTTGGTAATGTCACATTCATGCACGGCGATCATCAACAAACATGAGGATTGTACGAAAACTCCTGGTCTTCGTGCTCATCGCAGTGACGAGGGCCCAAGATAACGCGACAGAGACAAAGCCCCAAGACTGGGAGGCCGATCAGTGCGATTGCTACCTGACAGACGGCATTGAGACAGAATATTACACTCAACATCGGTTCTGGGACTTTAGAAACCTCGGAGACTACGCTCGAATTCCGGACACGATCGCTGGAGAGAATGCATCCGCTGAAGCAGACGTCACGAGTAAATACTTCAAGAGAAGGGAATGGAAGGACTTTTGGGCCATTCAAAGCTGGAGCAACCGAAGAAGTCACGACACTCTTGCTTACGGCGCGAGATTCCCCATGGTCAATTCTGCAAACAACATTTACATCCGGACCAACCCAGACAAGAACCCCGCATCAGAAACATATCTTTCCATGCGAACGAACCGACAACAAGGCTTTCAAGTCGCATCTGAGTTTGACTCTGTTGATCGTTTCCACTTTCTCTCCATCAGATTCCTCGGTCGCGTGAGAGGTGCACCCGGCGCTTGCATGGCCATGTTCACATACGTCCCCGCCGACGAGATCAAGAACGTGCAAGAAGCCGACATGGAGATTCTCACCCGTGAAGACTACGACCGGGTTCACTACACGAATCATCCGGGTTATAGTATTGAAGGGGAAGTATACCCCAAGGCAACGCGCAATACAACACTCCCCGATGATCTCAAATGGAACAAGTGGGTAGAACATCGCTTGGACTGGACACCAAGCCAATCGATCTGGTACGCCAACGGCAAACAAGTCGCCAACATTTCCTTCCAAGTACCCCGCGATCCATCTCTTATGATTTTCAACACGTGGGGCGACGGCGGCGTCTGGACACAGAACATGACGACGGGCGAAGAAGCGTACATGGAGATGCAGTGGCTTCAACTCTTGTATAACGCCAGTGATACATCTGGTAAGCACAAGCGGGATGACGCTGGACCGAAAGGGAGGTTTTTGAGGAAGAGGGGGGATGAGAATGTTTGTAGAATGGTGTGCAGTATTGATCAAGAAGATGATGCTGGGGTAGTGACGTGGCTTTGGGGGAATAATACGGCGTGTTGTCTGTTGAGTGGGAAGAGTGTTGGTGCGAGTTTTGGGGGGTTGATAAGCTGGGTTTTGGGGTTAGTGATGTTGGCACGATGGATCTAATAGGCAATACTCTAGTTGTAGTTCTTGAAAATTAATATTAAGCGATTTTAGTTCTTATTCTAATATATTGCTTGTGTCTTGGTGTTTGGTGGAGTTTTGCTGATGTTTGTTTTCATCATGCGGCCAAACACGTTGGAGGTTGACGCCACGAACAACTCAGCTGAACCTTGCAAACGTCGGTAATGATCGACACGATGCGTCTGCCAATCAAAGACTGGTAGGCTGCTGATTTAGATAGGAGCCAGCTAGATCACGATGGAAAGTGAGGTATTGTGCTTTTAGGCGATTGCCAAACAAACCATCGATCAATTTCCCGTCTGAACCTTTTGTTGGATCTAAAACAGGACGGGTTTGGATAATATCAATACAGTAAACTCTGAATATTCAAGGAACTGAGCCCCGGCGTGGCAATACAGTCGATATCTGAGGCTAACCATTCCACGAGAGCACGCAATACATCACTAGTCTTTCCCTCACAATACTATCGCTGTTGGTTACGTCGTGGCTAGGCCTCGACCTAAAGAGTCGTGAGGTTATTAGTATTATCAGCTCCTCCGTTTCTCACAACATAGACTGTTGTTCTTGATCTGCCATATCCAGACCAGATACATGAGCAAGCCTGGACCTCATGCGTCTATCGGATAACACGTTGCGTCATGCCCAGCACCAACCCGATCATCAGCCCAGCCCAGCCCAGTTCCATAAGCCTTGCACTTGTACTTCCAGTCCGCATCCTTGATCGTCCCATTTTTGCGTTCGTCGCAAGCCCCCGTCTTGCTGTCAAATCGCGCCTAGAAACTTTTTCAGTTATGGTCATGAGTAAATTATGGGGATATACTCACGACATCCTTGTAATATTTTGTGCAGGCATCTTTGGTGACGTCGGGGTTTGTCATCCACCAAGCGTCGCTGGCGTCTTTGATGTGGAGACAGCAGTTGTGCTTGCTGAGATCATTTGAGTCCTTTCTGTTGAGGTGAGTTAGTCGAGGGCTCAGTACGGAAATGAGAGGCGGTCATACGCCTGGACGGCTCCAATGAGAAGGCATGAAAGAACGAGGGGTCTGATGCTCATCATGGTGATTCATCACGATTGTATGGGAGAGTTTGTCGAACGCGATGTTGTAAGTAGAAGATCTTAGGACAAAGATGAAATATTTATTCTTGGTTGATATTGACCGCCAGCACCCTGGTAATAAATGGGCAGTTATTCCTCCAGCATTGACCATGCATGATATTCCCCAATGAGTAATGGCTCTGACACTATCTTGACGCGTGAAAACCCCAGTTTTCATCTTACTCGATGCTACGCTGCAAACTTTATGACGTCGCAGGCCTCTCCCGCCTTTCCGGCCGATTCGCATCAGCTGGTGAGGGGCTGAGCTGCGTGCAGTGTTTGGCTAATTTTCACGATGGTGCTCACCGTCACGTTTGACAGACGTAGTATCCCGTCATACATACAAAGAAGTAAACCCGACGATCAAAACTGGTGGTGCAAGAGTCTTTCCAGATATTGATTCTATCCTCGCATTGAACACCATGATAATAAAAGTGTCCTGTTCTTTGTATCGCATAGTAAAGTTTAAGATCACTAGTTCAAAGGGAGACTAAAGCCCCAGCAGAAACGCCAAGAACGCATCATGTTCGTTTCCGTAGTCGTGAATACAGGTAGAGACGACGAAGGTCAAGGGGCATTGGTGATGCAAGCAACATGATGGATTGACACCAAGCTGAGCCTGAGAATACCATCTGTTCTTTGTTCGAGTCCAACGCTTTCGAAGCATAAAGGCCCTGAACAAGCAATGCCGATTGAACAGCTGTAGCGCAATTCGCCTGTTAACTACAAAAATAAATCACTGTCCAAGAGAACAATCTATACCGTATTTGCACTATATAAGTCTTCCTAACTATATGACTGACTACGTTTCAACAGCAACTTCTACAAACGCTAACACTATTATCAACCATCGCAGCTAAAGCAATCACGGTAAGTACCACGGACACTGTTACAATGGACCACTACACGAATGTCATGACCTGCACTGAGTGCATTGATCTCGCAGCCAATGTCGCCGATCTCCAACATGCCCTCGCCCGCACCAAGATTGAAATAAAGCGTCGAGAAATGAAAGCCACGGCACCATTTCAATTCGATAAGAAAGACATGAGAATCATTAAACTCGAGTCTTGCGTCAATGAAGCTCAAGAAGCAGAGATCAAGGCTGCCGAGGCTGCATACGAAGAGTGTAAGCGCCATCTCGAGATTGTGAAAAGTCTTGACTGCAAGGACCTGGAGGCGAAGAGCGACAAGTGTGCTAAACTTAAGAAGGATCTTGATGTAAGAAGGGAGCGAGTAGAGGAGGCTAAGAAGAGACAATTGGAGTATCTGGTAAACATCCGCTATGCAGAGGATGACTGAGAGGAACAAGGATCTTTGGCTAGGAAAGTAATACTAAGTGAGTTTGAATCCCGTTTATAGAATCTGACACTATTGAGCAGATGAGTTGAATGTGACGGCTGAGTTTGCACAAGTGAATCCACGTGTTGGTGGCTAGGAGTTCTCATCTAAATCCACATCCTTAAGCTGGCCCATCAAGTGAAAGTGAACAGCCTAATCCCGAAGAAATAATCGGAATCACCATTTCCTTTCTAAGCTCTGCAAACGCCGTTGACACAGTGCCAGGGCTTCTGACACGGGACACTTGAGCTGCAAGACCATCCCTGGCACCTAGAAAGACCAGTTAGCATTGAAACATGCCACTCTTGATAAGATCACTTACCCCCAATTGCAAGCCTTGTCGCTGCAGACACCATCAAGGGAGAGACAGGTGAGGCCACTGTTGCACAACTTGGTTTGTCCATCGCACTTTGCTCCCAAGCCGCCAGTGCCAGAACTACCACCAGATCCGCCGCCAGAACCACCGGACGTTGGGGGCCAGGATGCACCTGGTGCAGCATACTTGGTATTGACCCTACCTGTAAACTCCCATTGAACTCCTTTGATGACATTGTTCTTGTCGCCGTTGGGATTTCCGTGGATGTTGGAGTAGGCATCGATCATGATGTCGATGGATGACGGCGTCTACATAGACATATGAGTAGGAATTCCTCCAAAGTTTCTGGTGTGACCTACTCTAACCCACTGATCGTCAAAAGAGTCACCAATGTACATAAGCTGACTCTTACCGGTCGTAGGGTCCGTGACCTTGGCTTCCAGGCCACAATATTTCCTAGTCTGCTGTCTCCAGGCATCAGGGTTGGAGTTGTACGTGGCACCACCCATTGCCTTTAAAGACTGTCAAGCCATGAGTAGATATTCTTGAAGCATGGGAGTTTTGATATGGCTTACAGGAGCAAACACAGGGTCTGAGTTGTAGTATTTGTAGCCACACCAGCTTTGTCCGTTGGTTGAGTCCTGCCCTGTAGAGGCGCGGTACCATGAGCCAATGCCGGACTGAGGACCAGGAAAGAAGCCAGAGGGGACATTGACGTTGTAAATATCTGCGACTGCTGGTGTCGCGATGGTTCCGACCATGATTGAAAGTGCAAGGAGAGAAGGCATGATGGAGAAAGTGTGGAGGGGAGGTGAATGGTTCTGCGATGAGAAAAGAGGGGCGTTATTGATTGACGATGATTAATTTGACTCTCTTGGTTTTACTCATAGAAGCTTCTCAACCTATGGACTTATATGTTCAAGCCCGGCTGAGGGTCCAGGAGTAATAGCAGCTAGCTCGTGCTGGCAGCAGATTATGCGCTAGCTGGAGTCTATCGTCGAATATGAAGCTCCGTACCTGGTTCAGCTGCCTAGAGTGGATTTATACACCCAATAGCTCGCTACCACTGGATCTCGCCACCAAGGATCATCCGATGAATGGCCATTATCGGAGGCCGGTACACCCGAACTCCATCGCCGTGCCAGAATGAGCAGGTCGTAAATGCAAGCAACATGCGGACGTTATCGACCGCAAGGGTATGATGCATATATTTAAAGATCGACACGGTCTGGCTCTATGCTGTGGCCAATAAAACTCTTTGCATTATCAGCATAATGGGGGTAGTATCTGTAAAGAGCATCAGCTGAACTTGGGGGTATAGCCGAGGACACCTTCAGTGTCAATTTCTGGACTCATGGCTATGGACTTGCTCCCTAAACAGAAGCCTTCTTAGCAGGGCCACGCTATGAATTCGCGCATCCACCACCGCCTTATTATTTATGATTGGTTGGTGCCGGCTACGACGGCAGTCTTTAGGGCCGAGTCTGATCTTTGGGGCCAAGCCTGACTTTGTGGAACTTGGGGGCCAGGATGCATCGGTGGCCTCATAGAGTGAGGGAGCGAGAGTCTGTCTATGAAGCGACGAATAAATAGTCTGTGGTAGATATTTCTTGGTATCTAATTGATATAGGATTAAATTATCTTGGCCAACTGAGTGGTATAAGCTTCATCGCAAAGTCCTGCCATGTCTGTACACCGTTGGAAGATGGCGTTCATGAATGATCGCCCTGTGGTGCTGGAAGACTCCCTCCCGCATTCTCCCCCAATGCCACCATAAGACAAGTGTGGTATTGCATGTATACACCATATATCCTGAATATGCAAGACACCGTTGTCGCCCATTAAATATAAATACCGCCCATAGCCCTCTGGTACCAAAAGACCCCAAATCACAATCACGCATGATTGACCCAACTTCTTCTCTTATCCTCATATCAGCTTGAACCATGAAGAGTCTCTACACAACACTGTGCCCAAGCCTTCTTCACTTTGGTCAATTGACCGAGGCCAGATCCGGCTCTTGGTCTGGCACCAACAACTACTTCCTTCAAGGCATGTCAGACTCAGCCCAAGACACATATATCCAGACATTGTCCTCCTACAACACCAAAGTTGTCAGGCTCTGGGTCAATCAAGCTAGCAAGGGTTGCCAGAAAGGAAGCCAGATAGTCAGGGATATCCCGCAATTGGAGACGACTATCGGGCAGTACAACAAGGTGACTTTGGACGAGATTGATAAGCTTCTGGTCAAGTTGTCGGACAAGAATATCAAGGCTATTATCTCACCACATGATGCTAACTCGTTGATTGGAGACTACAGAAAGTAAGTCATAAGCATTCAGATGACAAAACCTTTCGTTCTCTGACATTCTCAAGGGACGCCTATTGGGCCCGTTGGGGCTCGGGGTACTTCTATGAGAAGCAGGACGCCTTTGATGCATATGACGCTCGCTTGTCGTACATTCTGAACTACAAAGGCGCATACTCCGCCAAGGTCTGGAAGAACTGGTCTCACGCCATCTTTAGCTTCAACCTTCAGGTACGAGCTCCAAGCTATCATATTAACCCGAACTTGTCTAATAAATTCCGCAGAATGAACCCATGACTCCTGGGCCTAGCAACTGCAAGAACGGCGACCCTGCAGGCTGGGCATGTGGTCGTGCGACTTTCATGCGCAACGCAGGATTGGACAGCCATATCTTGATCTCCACCGGTGGTCTGGGTGGTGACTTTTCACACGGCTGCACCTTTCTCCCGGCGGTCACGCAGTGCAAGGCCATCGATGCCATTTCTGTCCATCGCTATGCGAGCGTGCCTGGCCAGTGGAGCGCCAACCTACCCAGCTGGCTGAGCCAGGCCAATGGAAAGAAAGTCTATCTCGAGGAATGGGGAGTCGATTCGCAAAACTACGATCAAAAGTCGGCATTCGTCTCGGAAGTGAGCAATATGAACTCTGCTGGCCTGCCTAACATGTACTGGCAACTTCTTCCTCCGTCATCTGGAGGCTGTAGCTACGACCCTGAGAACGATGCTGGTGATCCTTTTGGCATATATACTAACTCTGGGGTCAACTTGGCGGGTCCTATCAACGGCGCTACCTCATCAGGGGCTGCTCAAGACTGGACTGGTAGTCTCTATTAAGCGTCACTATTCTCAGCACTGGCCGTTGAGATGTGGATTTGAGAGATGCATTTCACTCGGATGGATGCTCTGCCGGTAAGAGTGAAGAGGTATTAGGTTGCTATGGAATTGAAGCATATCAACAGGGAGAATTTATGGTAGTGTTTATCGCATAGTGAACTTGTTTCGATTGACTGGAGATTTGAATCATTACACCATCAGCTTGCAACATCGATCCAATCCAATCATCCGCAAGAGGGGCAAAGTCACTCAGTTATTTTCATTATGAACTTATATATTCCATCTATTCATTCTTTATTACCTCTCAGCTAGTAATAATTGCTTACGAGTGTCCATGAGTATATTACGGCACCTTGTTCTTTTTTGCCCCGCCAACTATTCACCAAGCGAATTCGGCCATGCACCATATTGGATCTTATGAAACGTGTCGAGATATTGCCTTCACTATGGAAAGCTTACATCATGAAACTTAGCGAACCGAAGAGTGCAGTCTGGCTGCACCTAGTAAAACAAGAAACAGAACGAAGAGTTTACGACGCTAAGAAGAAAAAAAGGAAGGTAAAAACGGGGAAACAGAACTGGGGTCCAAAGGTCTTCTAAGGCGACCAGCAGAGTCACATAGCAAAGGACGTCTGGAAGGGAGGAATTCGGTTGAATAAGCTGATGGGGGACGTGGAAACTTGTTATGACATGAATAGATGCACATGGAAAGGTCAATCCATAAAGATCAATAAATATAAGAGTAATCCTTCAAGTGATTTAGAGGTGATGCTTATTTAATTTGAACTATGTAACCCTTCAAACTACATCATCTTTTATTAGCTGCAAGATAACACCGACATGTCTAATTACCTCGAGAATATAACGAATTAAGACGAACTGCACCAGAAAATCGCTTCTCCCTTAATCCATTGGAATAAGACTCTTTCCCATGTCCCCTGGGTCTGAGATCTTCAACCGAAACATACGTCCGGGCACTCAAATCATGCTCAAAGTCGGTCTCCGACACATCTATTTCTCCACACAACTTCAGAAACTCGAGTCTCTTCACGATTCTGACCGGTAGTGGTCCGTCTTCAACTGCGACTTCACGACTAAATAGACGTCGAGCATACCAATCCATACGACGTGTATAGTGACCATTACTCCGAGTCATGCGTGGACGACCTTTCTGGTGGTATAGTTCCAAGTATCGGCTTCTGACCATCTTCTCTTGCGCTTTCAGCTTCTCATTCTCACGAATATTATCAAGCACGCACGCTTCCCAGTGCTCAGGAATGAGCTGGGTGCCAGGGTGATGGGAGAGGGCTGTGATGTCCTGCTCTGTTAGGAGAAGTGAGTCTCCCTTGCGAATAGCATCGGCTTCCTGAAGTATCTCAGAGTGTAGGAGCATCAGTTTGTCAATCTTCTTGCCGATTGTTTCCTTGAACTCACGGTTTGCCCTGTCTACCTTGATGCGGAGCTCATAGACCTGAGAGAGATCCTCTGCAAAGGTGGATACGCGCTGTTTGTAGTCTTGTCGCAGTTTGGACATGAAGTTGCCGCTTCGGAATGGCAAGGACTGGTCACACATCTTGGTGGTTATTTGATCGGATGGTCTTTGATATCGTGGGTTCTTTTGGAGGGAGATTGATCTTTGACGTGTTGTTGGTGTTGATGAGATAGGCTGAAGATTTTGAACTGGTTGTTAGCAAATTGAGATTCGGCTGAAACAGGAAATCTTAAGATATTTATACAGGGGCGACAAGTGATCTGAACATTGAACAGAATGGCTTCCCATTTTGTGTTTCATTGTACAGGCTTAATTCGACAAATCTGCACATCACAGGAAGTTCTCCACGAACAGCTGTTGACAAAGAGTCTCAACAGGTAGTGCGATTGTGCAGAACAATTCAGCATTTGTAGTTGCCATCGAGGCCATTTTGGGCCAAACTCCACTGCAGAGTCCCACTACAAGGCGCTACCAGTGACCAGTACAGGGGCTTATGCCCAACACAAAGCCTTAGGTGCTCTGTACAGCGCGCGTCCGTGCCAACTGTGATCCCTCAGGTAGTGGAAAAGCTCAGGGCTCTACTCTAAGCGAGCTTAAGATTGCACCTTTTTGTCCCTTAAGATAAAAAAAAACCGACTTTGGTTGCCTCCCAGTCATGAATAAATGTGTCTTTACTAAACTTCATTCACGCCATTTCTTGCTCTTCATGAGACACACTATCGTTACAGCCATTTTCTCTCATGGGGTCCAGGCTAGCCAATCTCTCCTCATACACTCCCATGAAATCTTCACATGACCTCTTCAGCTGCACATTAGGAAACGAGGGCGCTTCAAATTCCAGAATCTCATCAATATCTCTCGTAAGCTTCTCGATATCATTAACCGCAGCGATCATTTTCCGCGTCGCAATACCCAGAATATCCAACTTATTAAGAGCCTCTACAACTTGTCTATACCCAACTTCGTGCTGACGTTTGTGTACTTTGTTGGCACTTGGCGTATTTTCTGGCATGCGCGCACTGCAGGCTGTCAGTCGGGTCCACGATGCATCGTTGGTGATCTCACATTACCAGCAGAAACAGTTTGAGACATGTCACCTGCCTCCGCAGATCTGGCATAAGATCGGTTGGATCTTGGTTCAGAAGTGTCGTAAGCGTGGCGGGTGAGATCTGCTGGTTCAGATTCAGATGACGGGGCGGGGATATGCTTGTCAGCTTTAGCTTCTTGCTCAAGCTGGTCCCTGGAGAAGAGGGGGTCAATGCCCTCTTTCGAGATGAAGCGAGTGTCGACATGGTGTGAATGCAGACAGCTGGTGAGTCAGTTTGCTCAATGGGGTGTTAGATCCTTACTTATAAGTCCTCTTCTAGCCCCAGTTTGATCTCATGGCTGATAGTTACACGAGTAGGCTATCTCAATACCCTGCGATCTCGTCTCCCCATGTCGTGGAGAAAACTTGAAAATAGTCTGGAGCAAATCATAGTGAGATATGGGTGGTACACTGCAGCAGCTCCAAAAGCAGTCGAGGCGAATGGCTGTGGTCAATTGGAGGAAATCTGCAGGTTCCAACTGTGCTAAGTAAGCATAAATCTTCAGAAATGAGATACTGGGTGGGCTCTCCAGCCTCGTGGCACTGAGCACTACATCACAGCTGGTAGAGAAAGTGAGACTTGTGTCGCGTGAAATTATAAGAGGTCGGTGCTGGGTATCTCTTGGCAAGTAACACGCCTCCCAACTGGACACTAGACTACGCGCTGTCACTGCATATGCAGCTACGATGAGCCTGGTCAGTGTTGTTACGTTGTCTCCCAGAGATATCGATTCCTAAAAGTGATGAGATATGTCTCAGATGCACGATCAATGGATGCACGTCTCTTTATAGTGGACCAAGTACCTTTTTTACAGGCGTGCCGGGTAGTTAGTCACCAATGAAAACATCAACAGTCACCGAATCAAGTCAGACATGCATCGAACTATCGTCACCTCATGAAGGCATTTATCATGCGGCATTCGACGAATGACCGATGCAGGAAGTACGCCCACCAGCAAGAGGAACAACCCAGATACAGTGTGTAAAACTTCCGAGAAGAGAGACACCACGGGAACTGAAAGCCTGAGCGCAATCATGAGTCTGCAATATGTCTGAGGGCGGGGTTGTAAGACACAGCTGAAAAACACGACCAGGATTCCTCACTTTAGTGATACCATTTTCTCCCGTGGCTGGCTGGTTCAGTGGCAATGAGGGCATGTGGCTGGACTGGGGTTGCTCGGAATCACGAGTTGCCGATGCAGTTAGGTTACACAAGACTGATATTCTTCTCCATGATGCGCCCAGTGACGAGCGAGACATCAAGGGAGAAGAGAAAACAACAAGTGGTCGGTCCGGTAGTCCGTGGTTTATGCTTATCTGATATGATGTGAGTACCGGTAGAAGCCTTTGCACATGAAGTGAAAAAGCAAATCTGGCGATTTGATTGCATGATACCGCCGCCGGTTACAATGGGGCAATACTTTACAAGCAGCATGGCACACGTGCTGATGGGCAGAATAGCAGAGCAGAGAGTTCGAAATACATCAGCCCGTCACCAAAGCATCGCTTCCGCAATCGTGACTGACCTGCGACACTACAATATTATGAGACTTATCTGTAGTCTAGCAAACGATGCAATAACTAACGTAGTTTCACAGACGTGAGGCAATGAACCGTTGGAATCAGGTTCTTATATAAAGCTTCTGATTCACCAGCCATGGCTATGATGCTCTACATCTTGGACAAGTCTCAACAGTGATTCCACTCCTACGTAATGGTATAAATACTTCTGATTACAGTTGTTTCCTTACCGCCTCAATGTGTATTACAGTCAGTACATTAATTGATTTTTATGTAGTGAAAGCCCTATGCTATATCAAATGGCTAATAACGAAGCCTCAGGATCTGCCGCAAGCAATGCTGCTCGAGCAAGATGGCAGTGCGCATTGGCCGAACACACCAAATACGAAGGTTTCCGTAACAGAATACGCAGCTTCCTCTTGAATTTAAACAACATGATACAATCCTTACAAACTAACTCCCGTAATGCAGGCCCTGATACTGATCTTGGTAGAAGCATGGCGGCATTAAGTCAAGAGATGTTTGTGAAGACGAGAGAGATGAACAGAGCTGTCACAGAGCTCAACAATGTGTATACCCAAGTTGAAGTTAGAAAGCCTCTGGTAGAGGCGTATCTTGGATTTGGAAGTGGATCTGCCGTCGGCACTCTTCAGGAAACGCTGGTAGCGTTGCGATATCTGGAGCGGTTTGAGATAGGGAATGCGAGGTTGAAACAGATGTGGGATGGCTTGATGGCTTGCTCGAGACGAGCAAATATGTTGGCACATGTTACCAGGAGGTAAGTTCGTTAATTGAAGTCGCAGTTGCTTATATGCCATCCGGCGTTAGATTTGGCGATACCAGGGTCCTTCATTGACAAGAAATTATTATTAATACTATTTAAACCCTATGCATACAGCTCTGAACCTTGATTAATACTTGAAACCACCCATTCTCTCTCTCAAAACACCCTCCGGATCAGCCTCGCGCTGCAACGCCTTAAACTTGGCGTAATCCTTATAAGTCCCCGTGACATTCTGATCAAACATAGCTTCATTCATAAACAGAGGAAGATACTCATCCACATCACCCCCATTCCTCCCAATCCACTCAGGAAGCTTATCCTCAATCCAAGCCGTCACGTCCTGGGAGAACTGACGAACAGTATCGTCGTAGCGCTTCTCAACCCACGCGCACTGGATCTCGAGAAGAACACGTTTAGGGTCGTTGGCTGTGAAGCCGATGGCGTTTCCGCCGCGCTCTTCGGTGTGTTTGCCGATGGATGAGGGGAGGGGTTGGAAGTCGACAGAGCATTGGGAGGCGAGGCCGCGGAGGTTTTTGAAGTAGGTGCTTGTGATGTCGACGAACATGTCAGTGATTTCGGCGTATTCGGTTGAATCCTTGGGAAAGTAAGGAATAGTCGCGGTCTGAGTTGTTAGTTGAGAGGGCTATATGCTGGGGAGGGCTTACTCTGAATGAGATTCCCTAGTTCAAGAGTGATACTCCGGCACCGTTGGACTTAAGCTGGTATGCCGTTGGTATTACTACATCCCAAGAAGATATCAATTGGCTTACCAGATCAGGGTACGACTGTGTCTTTGTAGTAGAGAGAGTCGACTTGATCTTCAACAAATCGGTAAATGCTCCAGTGGTAGGAGGCTTCTCGTCCTGATAGAAGTAGAACAAAAGATTGATTCTGCTACTTCCAGTGAGGATGAGACTGGTAACGATAATGGCCGCCTTCGGGTCCTCGTTACTGTATGGGATGAACTCGTGAATCTCCTTGTAAAGCTCGTCTGTCTTAGACTCATCGTAGGTGCGAATACCGCCTCAGACCTTTCCGATGGAATAGGCCTTGACGGTGAATGAGTCACGATGCTGAATTGGCTTCCGCTGCCTCTCAAAGCGACGGCGAGCTCGGGCTGAGTCTTGGCGTCGACTCAAAACGGTTATTCCATTAATCTAATATTAAAGATATATCATTCAAGCTATTAGTGGTTTTTAGAATCTATGTAAGTAGCAGAGCTGCGCTAACATTGTCGCATTGAAATCAATAATTGGGATTATTCCTCAGGTTCAGAATTCATCGCTCCATCCACTATAGCTATAAACCTGGTGCGGTCCACTGCACAAGCTGAGTAATTCAAGCTCCCTTATCTTCTATTCCAGCTGAATCAGGCATCGCCCTCCTTTTGGCGTTAAAAGAAAGAACGCTCGCAGCTCCATATCCTCTTCCGACATGCCCTCGATAGAAGACACCTTCGCATTTGGAAAAGCCCGGAAGAATCTCGCCGCAGCCAAACGAAGCTCCATTCGCGCAAGATGTTTACCAATACACACTTGAACGCCATTAGTAAAATCCAAGAAGAACAGCAGGTGAGCTACATACCCCTAGAGCCTCCGCCGAAAGGCATGACTGCATCGTGAATCATCTTGCTACCCTCCTCCCAACGTGATGGGTCCCAGGCTTCTGGGTCTGAGAATACGTGCGGGTCGCGATGTAAGGTCCAGGCTTGCGTTGAAACAACTGTGTCACTGGGGAGGAAGTAGCCTGCTAGGTGAGCACCTCCAGCGGGTACGACACGAGGAAGAGCTGAAGGGACTGCTGCATACAGCCGAAGTGTCTCGTCAATAATGTTGTTCAAATGCGGAAGCTCACGGAGGTCACTGTGACCAAAATCATCGGGCAGTCCCATAAGCTCTTCGACCAATATCTGCCGAACATCAGCATGAGAACAGACAGAGTATACAAGGTAAGTCAACGTCGTCGCGGTGGTATCAGAACCAGCGACAATATACGCCTGCGCCTCCGCGCGTATCTCATCATCTGAGAGGCCAGCTTCACCAGCTTCAAACAGCTTTTTGAATAACATAGGCTTGGCTGCAGCAGGATTGTTTGCGAGATCTCTTTTGTAGCGTGCGACGGCCTCAGCGGAGTAGTCCTTGATGCGCTGTGCAGCAGCAACAGTTTCCTTGAAGACGGGAAGGGGGAACTTGGTAGCGATGGATATAAGGGTTGGAAATGTCGATCGAATGGAACCTTTGGCTGCTAGACCTTCTAGGTCTATGATGTACTGGTTCTTCTGATTATCTTAGTTAGCAACGACAATAATTTGTCAGCTCGGTACTCACTTCGCCATGTTCCAGTATGCCGAATGACTCCCCAAAGCTCAGTTCGACGATTATATCTGTGGCCATAAACAACCAGAACTTGGCTACATCCGCTGCTCCGCGTTCCTCCGTTTCACGCTTCATACTGGCAATCGCCACCTTGACATAAGCGTCAACTGTTGGCTCTACAGATTTGAGCGATGATTCAGAGAGGGGCGATGACAGCAGACGTCGATGGTGGCGTTGGAACTCCACATCAAGAGTATTGAAGAGGTTATTGGTATTGGGAACAAGATTCTGGTAAAATGGCGCTTTTCTGTAGCCATCTTTGACGCGATGAATCTCCTTGACTGCTGCCATGTCGGAAATGTCAACCTCCTGAGGGCCTACTCGCACAACGGGGCCTGTTACGAGTTAGCGACATGTTGTCTGGGGATGTTTGGACGAACCATATTGCTGATGAAGGTAGTGGACATATTGCGCTCGTGTGCCCTTCAGCCAGTGATACTTCGGAATAACATCCGTCCAGCGGGATATCCATGGACCTGCGTGACAGTATTAGCGTAGCCGGGTAGAATGGAGATACAAATAGGTAACATCCCTGGTAGCCGCGAAAGTGGATTGAAGAAAACGGTAAAAGTTACCTATAATTCGTTAGAGCAGTAGAGGTTGGAGGTGAGATCCCACCCACATAGCAAAGCAAGTATAGAACAAAGAGAAGTAGTACGAAATGGCCAGTTGCTTCCAAGTTCAGGTAACCGCCCTCGAGTTTAGAATCCATGCTTGCAGGCTGATCTTCTTGGTGTTTGGCGTAGACACATGAAGTGCAAGATCCTGAACTTATATAGAAATAAACTCTCCGTTAATATAGCCAGATATCGGCCCCAAACAACCTCCGATCCGATCTCAAGCCCGATCTGCCTGGGATGCCTGCTGTCGAGGATGGAAGGAGCTTAACCGCTTGAGAAAGAAGGGAGATGACCATTGGTTTCACGGCCCCGCTTTGGCGGACAACTGAAAGTCCGGACTAATACCGAAGCGCGATACGTCGGAGTTCTGAGAAGGAAATGCCGTTATGCGGCACATGCAAGGTGATATAACAAGCATGCCACAAATCTTTATGTAAGATCGAACTACAAAAGTATATTCAGGTAAATTCAATTATTCCGCAGAAATCCTCTTTTGTGTTCTTGATGAAAGTTACAGCTCGGCTGTGCACAAAATGCTCCCCAAAACCTCCCCCCAAATTCTGCTCACAGTCTGCTGGCTTGCCAACAGATCTCCATGCAACAAAACGATCTGGCCGAACGAGAACACATCCACTATTGCTAACACCCATTTTCTCATGCCAGCGTCTATAAACGTCGATATATTCCTGACCTGGGCCGGTGCCAACGACACTGATCGGGATACGGGTGGCTGTCATAACGGCCTCAGCTGCACGTCTCCAAGCATTGCCATCTACTCCCACCAATAGACAAAAGGACCCTTTACCAGCCAAGTCTAGAGTCGATGTCATGCCCAGACGGTTTGGTTTGTCAATCCACGCGTGGGGCAATCTGCTACCGGGATAGGTGCTGATCTTAACCTCCACGACCGGGTCACCTTGCAATTCTGGTCTCGGACCAGGCTCACGGCCTTGGATAGGTAGAAATGATTGTGGGCCAAGCCAAGGCTCTCAAACTCTTGTTTCTTTTCTTCCAACGCGGCGTGGAGATCGGCCCGTCGCGCTGAGCCCTCCGGCGTCGCATGCGATAGTTGACTCACTTGCTTCATGCCCTCAGCAGACGGGGCCATCATCCAAAATACACGGAAAAGCTCTGCGTTCTTTCGTATATGGTTGTTGCTCTCTCAAAGGGGTTGGTGCCCTGGGCACCAAACGCTACCAGCACCCACTCGCTCCAAGGCCGAACAACTCGCAAATGGGCAACGACGCCGGGGAAGAGGGCACGATCGGGTTGTATGATCCAGTATATTCCCACAAGACGCCCTTTGGTCAAGTGCATTGCAAGGTCTGCACGAAACAAGACATTGCACGCTTTTGGGCCTGGGCTTTGAGTAAGGAAGTTGAAGTCGAATTGGCGCGCTTATGTCGCTGCGTGCCCCATCTGCTCCAAAAAGGTATTTTGTGCAGATTTTGAATTCCTGCTTCAGGATATCGTCGTAGACTGTGCACATATAAGCAGGCTCGGTGGTGTGACTTGAAATGGATTCAACCTTGAGGATCTCGGTTGAAAATCGAACATTGAAGCCGCGGTGTGATGCGAAACGGAGAAGAGGTTCCAAGTGTCGCCGAAAAAAGTCCACATACTCGCAAGGCGTGGCTTCTTTTCGTCTTCCCTAGTAATTGCCCTATTAGTAGAGGGCTGTGCATGGCATGGTACACTTACTAAAGATCTAGGGTCTTCCTCCCATGCCGAGAGTCTTCCGTATTCCTCTCCAATCATGCTCTGTGCGAAGCGGGGTGAAAGGATGAAAGGTTCTCGAATTGCGAGACGAAGAACCTCATCTTCCAGTTTAATGTCTCGTAGGCACTCTTGTTACGCGTCAGAAAGTGGCCATGCTTGCCCCTATATCTAGTCCTACCTAGTGCAAACGGATTGAACCCATGAGCGCGAGGCGTATAGGCCGTATGCGGACTTTTGGAAATCACAAGTCCACTCATTCCTATTCATTACTCGTTAGCTTGCTGGACAGACCATGAGAAGATCCAAGACTTGCCATTCTGTTCCAGAAAGGAAGCGAGTGCGGCGCCGGCAGGGCCTGCATACACGATTAAAATATCCGTGTCAACTATCGCAGACATGGTAAATGGAAGTGATCTGTTGACTGATGATAAACTGACTACGAACTTTGAGCTGGATTTTCGTTTTTATAACCCATTTCGGGCACTGAAAGAATACCGAGACTGGTACTTGATCTCGTCGATTCATTTGGGGTTCGGACTTCGGACAACACCTGTACTTCCGGCCCACAGTGACTTCATTGGGGATGATTTACCCGGTTTCAATTTCGTGAGTAGGCGTGTAGTGAGAGAGCGCCTAGAACGCCATCTCCTGGTTCACGGTTGCATCGCAGCCAGATGTGGCGTATCACATGGACGAGAAGCGCAGCTCAATGGGGAAAAGCCTGATTGAGAAGAATATCTTAACATGTAGTAACGAAATTATGGCGGTTTGGCACTTCGCTGATTCCAAACCACAAGCGCTCGGTCTCTCCGCGAATGACATCGCCATAATCCTGCCATCTTTGGCATAAATCCTTAGTATATATATCACGATGACTCGAGATAGGGTTTCTCCAAAGGTCTTCTATTTGTCAGCTATGCCTAAATGAATTCGTTGATATGTGCACAAAAGGAACTCTGAGATCTGGCCTGCTTGTGTATGCCACGTCACTCAGGACTCGGAGGCTCAAATTTCTCACCAAGAAGGCCCATGTGATTGTAATGCAGTCTCACTTCTCCCGATCTTCTCAGGTTTTAGCGAAATTGGTAGAATGATTAATAATATGGTTTACTTTTATATTGATGTTTGCTCTTCTTAACTTGTATCTCTTATGCTTTCTTAATGTACTCCGTATCAGCCAATCACGAGCAAAGATCCTAGCACCAACACTCATAACACTACCAGAGTCGCCATGATTTCAACTGCGGCCCAGAGGCTTAAACCACGTCTAGTACCTGCACCGTTACTGGAAGTCGTAGATGAAGCTTCACCCGTAACAGTAATCACACCATTATCAGTCGTACTCCTAGTTTCGGTCGCCGAAGTCGTTGCTTCCTCAGCCTCTCCGGTTCCAGAGACGCTTGTAGACGAAGCCTCCGTAAAGGAGGCAGTCTTGGCAGAAACAAGATACGAGTGACCAGCAGTGACAGTGATAGAAGTCTAGCCAAAGTATCCATACCCATCATAGAAGAACCCATCAACATCGCCTTGTTTGGTGTATGTCGCTGTAAACCCCCGACCATCGTGGAAGGAGAACGAAGCATGATTAATCGCAGTACAGAATTTGGGCATTGTATAATCCATCTGGCATTCTATTGAGAACGAGTAGCCTTCTTCTTCGTCTTCGTTAACAGTTGTCTCTCTCCAGATACCGGTGGTGACTGCACCTGGCGCAGGTTTCTTGTCAGCCCATGGACCGAGAATGATGGTATCCTTGGTGAAATAGCAGTCGCCATCATCCCACGTCTTCTCATTTTTAGGCTTGTCGCAGTCCAGTACGAAAGTCGTGGCTGTAGGGTTTGCGCCGATGACCTGCGCAACGAGATTTGGAGTGCCGGTGTATTCCAGCATGAGTGTACGGTTGAAGTGATTTCTTCAATGGCCTTGATGCATCTGAGCGACAGCGATGAAGTGAGACAACTTGAACTCTGTATTGAAAAAGAAAGACCGAAATACATCTCGTAAAAGTAATGCTGTTGGTCTGTTTATATCCACTCAAAGTCGGCCCGCCAAATGACTCGCTTGCAGTTGTTGGTTGGGAAGACTCCTTAAGAGCGGAGTCTTTCGGGCATTTCCATTTGTGGCCGCAGTAGAAATCGAAAAGTGCTTAGACTGATTTGCTTTTCAGATGAGATATTTGTAAACGTCCAACGGAAATGGAATCAAGATTTAGAAGCTTTATAGCTGTTCCGAACAAGCACGGCTCACTGTGAAAACGCAAGTGTGCTAACAGGTGCTGGACCATCGTTCGCATTGTTGATGGATACACAAAGCTTATGACGTACGTCTCAACGAGACATATCAAGCCAACACACTGAAAAATCTCAATTAACTTCAGTCTTTGGAAGGCAATATGCGCATATCGTTCGCATTGTGATTAGGCTGAAGAGCTTCTATATAGTACATTTATTATATCGCCATCAAACCCACGGCTCCTCAGCTCCCAGCTGAGTCTAGAGGCCTTGCTAGAGGAGGGAAGACTGTTAATAACATACACCTTATACCCTAGAAAGGAGTCCGGGAGTCTGGATCGAGCGGATCTCTCCGAACACCCCCTCGTCCCCTGGCTACGCACCTCGACTCAGGCTCGAACAAATTCTCCCCATCTCCGTACAGATAGCAGCACACCGCATCATCTACCTCAATGAACTCATCCTTTTCGCAGTTACCTTCCCCACAACAGATCATATGCACCTTCGGTCTCTCTTCCACGGGGCGTGAGCGCCAGTCCAATTTGTCACGCATCTGGCGAACTAGATCGTCATAACCGTGTTCCAGATTTCGAAATGCCAAGTTGACTAGCTCAACACAGCGCAATGTGGATGGCAAACAGGACAGAACGCCGATCAAGTCATCTAGCTCTACCAGGAAATTCGAGATACCGAAGTGCTGAAGTCGTGGCCAGTGATCGATAGGAAATACCGTCCTTAAGGGAAAAACAGGCCATTCAAGGTCGTCTATATCAAGCTGTTGACAGTATGCGTCTTTGATATCTGTCGAAGCGCGTATGGATAAATGTTCCAAATCTTTAGCTTGAGCTAAAGCGTCTCGTAGGAGCCCGGTATTGTATGTTGCCCAATCGTCTTGCTCGATCAGACCTGTGAATAGAGCAAGATCGAGGTATCGGAACCCTGGACGACTAAGTATGATGTAAAGATCCTCGTACTCGGGGCAGGGCTGGTCAAAGATACGACAGCTCAATCCGGACTTAATCTCGTGGCCGCCAATCTTGAGCTCTGTGATTTGGTTCTCGCACTCAATCAATGCTCGGCTCACAAGTTGATAGCCCCGCCACTTCTCTCGGTATTTCTCAGCGGTACAGTGGGTGCCGTAAAACCACTGATACGGGGCATCGCCTTCTTCTGATATCCATGGGAGCTCGTCCTGCCATTCTCCACAATCATCCATTGGGGCAGTGGGCCATGCCTTTGGGATTGGGTAATCGAATCCAGGAGGAAATGCTCTGATTATAGGAGTCCTGTATAGAGGGTGACCATGCCTCCCGTGAGTCGCAGGTGAGATGGTGATTCTTCTCAAGGATGTGAAACGCTCAAGACCATACTTGAAAGCCTCTATGTCAGCATTACTTTCCAGAATCTGCTGTTGGTCTTCCAACAACGGCTTGTAGTATTCCCAGCAATCTGCAAGTCCCATATGATTGTCAGCAACAGGAAAGGTGTAGCGGTGGCACCAGTCATCGTCAGATGTACTCGATCCTTTCTGAAACCACTTCGGACATCCATTCTCGGTTACAATCGTATCTGGCTTCCGACCTTGAAACTCCCATTCATCTCTGTATTGCCAGCGCTCCGGGCCACTAAATAAACGGGCATCGTCCCAGATAATCTCAGTGACTTGGTGGCGAAAGCTCTCGTGGTCTGCGATTGCTTTGAATACTTGAATGTTGAGGGAATTTGCGGATATGGATACACGATCGAAATGGAGTGGCACAGCCCGTGCCATTGCTGAGCATGTTTCACGCAGGGCCTTTAGGTCGCTGCCATCAAGATACTGAGAAATGGCATTGGTCAATTCTTGGGGAAGTCGTGGCAAGATGCACGATATGTCTGGAGTTGAAGAAGCCATTTTCGGTGACTCGAGGAAGAATCTGAGATTCAGAGATTGGGGGGTTGGCTGTTTATAAATGATCCACGGCTGGACGGTTAGTGGCTCGTTGGTCGTGCAATCTCCAAGAATGGAGATCACCGAAGGCAACCAACAAGACCGTGCACATAACGGAGCCACTCTTTGGAAGCGAAGTCGGACCGTACCAACAGCTTTCGGCGTGCATTATCCTATAGATGAACCCGCCATGATATGAATGACAGGGAAATTGCTCCGCTCTATTGAGATCCACCATCTAGCACTGGGGAATCCGGAACACGGCTTAATGATGAACTTTGGGTAATACGATGCCTTGTTACTGTTGAACAACTAGAGATCCAGTGTTTGCCACACTTTGATTGTGATAAAAACTTGGAATATTGGTGATAGCTACATGCTGATTCATTTGTACTTTAGCGTTTAGATAGCATAAGTTATACCAAACTTCAAGAACGAAAAGTATCGCGATATTAACGGTGTTAAACTTTGCCAAGAGTACCCAATAATGAAGTTTACTTATGCTTCTTTACTTGTCCTATCAAGCGCGAATCAGGACGCAATAAGGTCTGCGTTTGGAAAGTATGTTCGTTTCAAGAAACACATATATAGTGAACACCGCCACTGTGCTTATCCTCTAAAGGCATGTTCTTCATTTCCGTGGGCGACTTCCATCTGAATCCAACAGAACAACACATTATTTGCCAAATTACAGCAGACACGACATTCCAGCCATGGGTGACGTTATCACTGACGATTTTGACGTCGAGGTATTTCTCGACCTCTTGCACTGGTCTTGGGAGGATGCGTATCATGGTGTGTTCCATTCCCCAGGTATCTCAACTTTGCTCACGTCTTCTTAGGTACTCATGAGCCCGAGCGGCCTCTATCTCCCTTTTCACAGCTGACGCCCCCCATCTCGGAGCCAGCCATTCCTCCAACAGGGCCTAAAGGATCTCGATCTGAAGGGGACATTTTTGGGGAACAAAGTCCAAGCCTCGACTCTCAGGTCTATTCCTCACCTGAGGATCTTGAACCGCTCGATAGGTATGAGAGCTATAGGATGATCCGTTCCGCCGCTCCATCTACAGCTTCAGTCTCACTATCTATCGGGCAATCACCACAGAGCACAATCGATCACGGCAATTCGCCGAGATCTCAGGCCTCGAACCTAAAGAGGTCCTCCACCAGCGTTATCGATGCCACAGTCACCAAGAGGATATGCCTCCAAATTAGAAATGAGCTGATGTGTGTTACCGACGCCGAGCTGAATTCCACGGCTGAGCCATCAAAGAAGTGAAAAGTCAGCTGTGACCAGCTCCTGGCACCATGCTCCTATGATCACGACTTGCACAACAGCTTTGTTGCTGATCGCCTTAGTGATAGGCAGCCTGACGGCTCCTGTTACGATGACGTTAGCGAGATACGCGAAGACTCTGCTACACTAGGATTGAATATTTCATATACGAAATATCGTTGAATACGGGAATGGTTGTCATGGACGGCTACCAAGTGGTCTTTCAGTTTCTCATGCAATCTCCACAATTGGAGTTCAGGCAATGGATCGAACAACACCACGCACATGGGTGCCTTTAGTCAGTAGCCATGTTGGGCACCGCTTTGGACGTGTTCATCATCCACGGCTCAACAAGCATGTTCGCCCTAACCTGTCATATGAACACGAATCCGCCCCGACAAGAATAACAAGTACAGTGCCGGCCGAAATCAGAGGCCGCTCTGGTTTTCTACAAAGAGTTTCTGAGCATGGAACCATGTCAGGGACGTGGCTTAGCATAGTACCGGGAGCCGTTTCGCACACCGTGATGACTATGGTTGCTTATTTCTGCTGGAAGTTCACCATGTATCATTCTCGATCCTACTATGTAAACGAGTTCAAAAGACTAAGGCATAAGCCTTTTCTGGATGTATATCGCATTATGCTGACTTTCTTGCAGCTATAAGCAGTCATTTTGGACGACTGTAAGTCATAGCAGTATGACTACATTCTACATACTGTAAGAGCCACACTAGCCACAAATGGCCCATGCTAGGAACCCTTTTATAGAAAGCCAAGGCGGCCTCTGATTTCGGCCGGCACTGTAACGGAATATTACAATGAAGAAATGCTACACTGCGCTGCATCTGCAAAATCCTGTGTTTGCGGTACCCTTATGGTGAACACGGGCATTTTAAAGACAGATCAGGTCATCACCGACACGAGACCACTTTTTTTGAGCCTGATCTTTTGTTCAGTCGCCTACATCTTCCTGGGATCTCGAGCCCTGTCACCTTCTTATAAGACTCTGGACCTGTCTTGCTATGCAAAGTTTAGTCCTGCAAAAAAGGATTAGTCACAGACGTCCCTGAAACGATACAATAAAGCAGAGAGATATCGGGGTCATACCAACCGAGTTCCAATTTGCCTCTACCAAGCCTCATCAACACAATGGACTACCTAACTAAATGTGAGACTTCAACTAGGAAGCGGTTGGAACTGGCTAAGCAACGAGCGGCCGTGGCTCAGGAAGTTATAGTTGCTCTTGATCACGAGTTGTACGATATTCTCCAGGCAAAGAATTCACAAGGAGCTCAGTCTCAGACGGAGGAAGACATAGAGCAGTACTGCCGAGCGGTAGAACGACCTGACCCTCTCCCTAGCAAGGCTTATCTCGTGATAGACCCCATTGACTCTAAAGTCATGACCTCAACACTGGACCCCAGATTCGATCAAGTCAGAGGATCTCCCGTAGGCACCAGAGCCTTCTCTGAGACCTTTCTCCGCACAGTGTTTTTATCTCCATGGCAATATCCCCTTCAGCATTTCACACTTCGTCACCCGAAAGCTGCCTCCTGTCCGATCAAACTGTGCTGCGAGCACTGGCGACTAGTAGAGGAGAACATATCGCAGACTAGAGGGAAATGGGACATCGATATTCGATGTACCCCTATACGTGCTGATTTTTTCGCTGGCGGATACAGTGGCGTCAACATGTTTGACGACGAAGCTGAGTTGGAGAGGATCAGCACTTTAACTTGTCGCATCTTTAATTATTTGCAGCCGGACTTTGGGGCTGTAGAGCAAAGAGGGTACAAGGTGCTTGACTGGCATATGCACGAGCCTGATAACGAGGGATTTGGCGGAGACAACATTAATCGACTCAAATTGATGGATCAGTTTGGTCGACGAATTTTCGAGAATCTGGAGCAAGCTTATCCATAAGATGAAATGTATTGGGTGGTTGGAAGGATATGAATAGTCTTCAGCTTTAGTAGCCCGGCACCATATTTTCAAAATCACAAACTATTTCCTCATATTGGCCGACATCTCGTATACCCACTCTATTTCCGGAAGCCCGGATACCCGTGACCCCACTTTCGTATCACCTCCATTTGACATGCATCAGCCATAATTCTCTTCCACGTAAATCACCCATTCACCATGGAGCGACTAGTCTCAACACGCGTTAACACACGCTCCTCGCTAGCTTGTCTCGAGTGCAGGACAAAGCACGTGAAATGCGATGCTAAACAGCCGCGATGCAGTCGGTGCATGGCATACGATAAGACGTGCCAGTATACAGCTTCAAGACGCGGTGGCCTTGACCGAGCTGCTTTGACTGAAAGGCGGAGACGTCTGGCTAATAAGGCTGATACACAGCTGGATAATGCAGTGTCAGACATTTCTGTGGCGGTATCTGATGAGGAAAGCAACTTAGGGGATGAATCTGTGACTGGGGCGGATTGCATGGAGGTTTTTCATGCGAGCTTACCCGTTCCAACACCAGTACCAGTACCAGAGAACCGCGACACACCGCAGTTTAGCCATGGCGGGCTCACCGATGATGCTCTGGTTAAGTCGTACTATGCCAACTTTCACCACTTGCATCCTTTCGCTCCCCCGTACAAGCACTTAGTCCAACTGTCCCAGGCGTCAGCTTTCAACTTCAGTTCCCTCATAGCCTCCATGCGACTGATTGGCCATATCTACGACACCCACCAATGGTCAGAATCGCTAAGCAGCGCCGCTGAGGCTCAAATATCACAGCTCAAATCATCAAATGCAGTGCAAGTCCAGGCTCGTCTACTCTACTCGATCGCTTTGTTCTGGTACACCTTCAAAACTGAAGCAAAAGAGCAGATGGATGCTGCAATCCACGTTGCCGTCAAGTTAGAAATGTATAGGAAGGAGTTCGCTGCTACTTGGGGATTCGGTGACCCGACCATGGTTGAATGCTGGAGACGGACGTGGTGGATGCTATTCATCGCGGATGCTTCCTACGCTGGAACATTGGGGACGATGAACTTCAAAACATTACATGTTGAACCTACCGCAGACCTTCCTTGTGAAGAGTCAGATTACGAATCAGGTGTAAGTACTTCACAATATCTTGAAGCGAGAGGCTCAGATGTGATCCATAGATAATTCCTGCACCAAAGACTTTACAGGACTTTGATTCACGCGAGTTTGATAGCGAAGACGTGGTATTCTCGTCCTTTGCCTATCTCATCGGTGCAGTGCGCTGTGCAGCACAAGTCATTTACATGTCACCAAAACGCGCGACAAGAGAACATTCAGAGGCTATCATACAATCCGCTGACTCGGCATTCGATGCCTGGCTGCTGCTTCTGCCCGAGGATGAAAAGCCAGTGCTGAAGGCAGATGGAACCATTGATGAGCTGATGTTTCAAGCTCACTTGCTTATCCATGTGTATGTCGTTCGTCACGATAATTAGAGTTAAGCTAACTGTTTAGTGCGACTATTGGTATACACAGACCTTTATCAGATCTGAGATTTAACCCTGTTGAGAAAGTTTCCAGTTGTGCTCGAGAACCACCGCCAGATACACCAAAACCAGATCTCATCAACGTACACACGACGAGGATTCTCAAGTCGGTCAATGCACAAATCCAGCTATTAGCATTACCTGTCCGCCCGTTTCATCACACGCCTTTCACAACATGCATGGTCAGCGAAGGAACTCTCGCCCTTCTCTCAGCTTGTACATACATGCTAAAGGATCAAGCTTTGACAGTAGCGCGAGATCAGATCCGCTTGACTATCGGGTGTCTCAAGGCTGTTGGTCAAGTTTGGCCAAGAACAGCCGAGAATGTGAAAGAGATACAGACTATCGCTCGTCATGTTCTAGGGCTTGGGGGGAGTAGTGGGGAAGTGGTGGGTACTCCGGGATCAACTCAGGTTCCGAGTTTGACGCAGAGCGAGGGAGAGGGGAGTTTGGAGTCCATTCCGACTATGGGCCAAGATGACAACGTCTTTGCGTCTCTGGGGTCGTTTGAGGATATTTGCGGATGGATCAACATGGGTATAGATCTGGATTCTAGCTGGATGGAAGGAAGTACAAGTTGAATGCCAAATAATCTATGTAATCTCTACTCACGGACTTACTATTTTAAATTTCTACTAACAGCCTAAAACTCAATAACGACCTTGTAGCCCTTTCCACGCTGCCTAGCATGCTCCCAAGCTTCAACCGCCTGATTAAACGGAAACGTCTTCACGGCTAGTGGCTTGATCACACCCCCATCAAACAGCCTCGCCACCTGTCCCAGGCGATCTACATTTGGCGAGACGATAAAGTACTTGTACTTTACGCCTGGCAGTGACAAAGACTCAGAGGGCTCATCACCGCCAAAAGCCCATGCCGGTGCAGGATCGCCAATCGTAATGATCATGCCATCAGATTTGACAGTTTCCCACGTCTTGGCCAGAACGTCCCCGCCCACCGTGTCAAAGACAACATCGACGTCCTGAACAGACTTCTCCCAGTTTGGAGTTTTGTAATCGACGATTTTGTCAGGTACATCGCCCAGTAGATGCTTGTTCGTCTGGGATGCCAGCGCAATCACATAAGCACTCGTCAAGTGTTTGACAAGTTGCACAAACTGCTGACCAACTGCGCCTGACGCACCCGTCACAAGGACTCTTGTTCCTGTGTGAATATCGGCATAGTCTAGAACCTCCCACGCTGTCAAGACCGGAATCGGCAGCGCAGCAGCTTCAGCGTGGGAAAGTGAGGCTGGCTTCAAGGCGACTTCATCGGGAGTGCAGACAACATAGTCAGCTTGTCCTTCACCAGTGTGCGCCGATAGAAACACAAATACTTCTTGTCCGATTTGTAAAGGACCGCAGTAGTCAGGGCCAAAAGCAGTGATGACGCCGGATATGTCGTGGCCGGGGATGCGGGTTGGGCGTCGATATGTCTCTGGCCACATGATTTCATCGCCAGTGACTCCAGCGGCGTGAACACAAACCAGAATATCAGACTTGACAGGTTCGGGTTTCTCCATTGAATAGTTGGTAGTAAGTTTTGGAGAAGATATGTCTCCGAGGATCTGGACGGCTTTCATCTTGAGGTTGGGATAGTTGTTTCCTGGTGTATGGTGCGGTAATAGACTAGTGAATGATACTGCTAATAAACAGCCCTTTCCACCAAGAAGGAACCGTTTATATGCTGATTGTCGTATCAGGCAATTGCGCCCGGGATTCGGGGACAGAAGGCGAATACACGGATACCCGGGTGGGTCCCGTAATTGACGGTTGCCCGGCTTATTCATCTCACCCGGAAATCGGAAGGCCGACAGGTAGGATAATCAATGTCTGTCACTTGAAGAAATACTAATTTTCCATAAGTATAAGTAGTTCATTCACCAAAGAATTGTATTTATCATATTTCTCATCTCTTGTTATCTCCTACTCCTGTGTCTTCTCAATCACATCGCAATAATCACATAACATCCACTTCATCAAAATGGCAGACAATGTTGAGGATAAGCGGTAAGTTGAGTGATTCTTTCATCTAGAATCAATCTAATCATCACCAGCAATCTCCCCCGCGAGAATGTCAAGATTCTTTACGACTACAAGCTCACCAACGCACCCGGCAAGTCAATAGTTGGTCTCGAGGTGCACTATGGTCCCCGCGGATGGACACCTCCTCATACTCATTCCGGTGCCACAGTCGCCGCCACTGTGATCAAGGGTCAACTACTCAGCGGGATGAACGGTAACCCGCCCAAGGTTTATAACGCCGGGGAGAGCTTCAACGAGCTTCCTGGATGCCATCACACCGTCAGCGACAACCCCAGTGAAACTGAGGAAACTACTTTCATCGCTGTCATGGTGATTGATACTGAGATTGTGAAGAAAGGGTACCAGAATCTGGTTGTTCTTGACAAGGAATGGGAATAAATTTGAGATAGACACTCGACTAAAGACCATGCTTAGTTCGCTTAGTTAATCTAGTACTCGCCTTCAACTCTGCTAGGTACAAAGCATCATAATTCTTCATATCTCACTCCCTGCTGCTCCGAGCTCCTGGAAGTCCCCAGGTACTATTATTTAACCACAAAGGGCACCGAGAAGTGGGATAGTTCCCGCCCCGTAAGGAACCGCCTCTCCGACGATAGCTCCAAGCTTCTCAACAATCGACTTGCAATCTCCACCCGAAGTAATTCCAGTAAGACCATCAGTCTTGGCATTCATCCAACCATATTGATTGCAGTTGTTGAAGATAGCAGACTGATGAAAGTTGGGTGCGTATCCTTGCCAAAGCTTGACAAGTGAGCATGCTCGTCCTCCGCTTGGGCACGCGACCTCCTGAGACCAGACCTGGTTGCGCCTAGAAGCATCTGCAAGAGACTGCGCCAGAGCATTGCGCATATCCCATCCAGAGTAGACACCCTGTGCACTGACTTTGATATCCTTCGAGTAGACGCCAGTGGCAGTGACGTACTTTGTGCTTCGGGCCCAGTCACTGCCAGCATCGCATCCTCCTTCGTGGCATAGGTCATATACGTGGTGAAATAGATCGTAGGGGTTGAAGGTGCCAAATTTGACAAAGTTCTTGCCGGTGGTGACGACAGTGTGTATACCAGAGCCGTGGCAGTTGTAGCGCTTGGCATGGTTGGTCTTCTTTGCTTCGACGTAGTATTGGTTGTCGAGGAGACGCTCCTCGCAGTTCCCTTCGGCGAGACACATTTCAAGGATGGGACCGCCGAGCCAGAAGCTAAAGTCTGTCTCGGGATTTTGAGCGGGAGCGGGCGTCGCAGCTGCGAAGGCTGCTGAGCAGAAGGCGAGGAGGGCAGTAGAGACGAGCATGCTGATGAGGGGAGAGAACTGAATTATTGTAAGAAAGTGGCTGGAGATTGATAATCTGAGGATGAGGACAAGAAATAAATTAGTTAGGAGAAGAAGCACGTATTTATACAC
Organism: Fusarium agapanthi; assembly: GCA_001654545.1. Classification (NCBI taxonomy): domain Eukaryota; kingdom Fungi; phylum Ascomycota; class Sordariomycetes; order Hypocreales; family Nectriaceae; genus Fusarium; species Fusarium agapanthi. The sequence goes on from LTDI01000553.1 coordinate 49,538, forward strand.
GTCCTCGAGATTGACCGCTGTCGTCAAAGCCAATCTCTTTCCATCACAATGCCATGACACGTGCAAGGCTGAGCCCTTCGTGAGGTTCGTTTTGAACCTTCCACTTTTGACGAACGGCTAGCTGAATACTGCACTAGAACAAACATGGTTCCATTTAATCACGGTCCGGCCGAACAAAAGCCTCTCAATCAAGAAGCTCTTAGCAGGGGATATAGTTCCAAATAGTCTCGACTACCGGGGGCGGCAAGGATCCGGCATTGACACTTGGCAGAAGCTTGTTCCTAAGCTTGTATTTTCGCTTATTTTTAACCATCGTTGTGTTGCTTGGCGTTGATGGCCCTATCACGTCTATTGTAAAGTCGGTCGCTTTGGTGGAGTTGTTTTGCGGTCGACCTGGGCCACTTGTTGTTCTGTCAGCAGCTTACTTAAGGGACCTTTGCCCACTTTCCAGGCAGGGGGATGTAAAAATATTTAGGATAATTATCCTAAGTGACGAAAAGACTTGAGTACATTCAGTGTATACTAGTATATCTTTAGACCAGTTGATTTTGGCACCTTGTTTTCGTATCACAACTTGCGCCCAGGGTCCTTGCTGGCTTCAGGCGATAAGAAGCTTATCAATACGAGAAAAGAAAATGAAACATGATGTTGTGGAATTGAAAATAACATCCCGTCCTTTAACTTGACTTTTGTTTCTCAGCTGCACTGGTTTTGCCTCAGTGTCGCCGTCCATAAGTAGGGGTCAGGTTTAGCAGAAGATAAGGACTCTATGCTGTGTGCTAACGTCAGATACGGGGAAACCGGCCACCCCCAGAAACCTATTAAACCCAATTGAAAATAATTGTATTGTTCCTTGATCTTGCTTCTAGCTTCTGGCATCCAGTTACCTTTCCTTTAGTCCT
>LTDI01000554.1:0-45457 GCA_001654545.1 Fusarium agapanthi
AATAAAGCTTTATTATCTAGAAAGTAAGTAATATTTAAATTATACTAGACCTTAGAGATACTTAGATACTTTTTAAGGCTAATATATAAACTTAAAAATACATAATGTCAATTGCTGGCCCAGTTTCAAGTTTCCGAAGTGATAGGGCTGTCTTGGATTTCTGCAGTTCACATTTGAGGGAACTCATCCTATGCGTTTGCGTCATTACTCAACCCTTATAAGTCTTTCCCTGGCCCTTGCAAGGGCCGATGAATTGCATGCACGCAAGAGGGTAATCCCGTTGTATATGGATAAATCAGTCTGTCTGTTCGTTACCTCTACAAGTATTGTAAGCCAGAAGAGAACGTGTAGCAAGCACACGCTGTTCTGATCCATCGTTTCTCTGACCCCGGTAGGCGCATCGGCGCCAGTGCTAGCTTATGGAGGCGACTGGAGCTTTATTAGTGTTGGGGACTGTGGAAAGGCTTGGAAATGGATGTCGAGAAATGCAAGGTAGTGCCCGGCCGCCGGGCTTCGACGAAATCCTGGGTTTAGAACAACCAATCTTGAACAGGATGGGAGGAAGTTCAACTGAAAACCGAACGGCAACGGCAACGGAGGCTTACGAAGCATTCCTTAATATATTCAACATGGTGGCCTAACTGCGGGTGAGTAGGGAACAGACTAACCTATCTCCCGCTGTCAAATTAGACCGTGGAGAAGTCTGTAGAAGTAAGTGAGTGCCCCAGCTTATTGACGAAGCTGATGTCCAGTGCCTGTTGTTTTGCCCTAAGAATCAGTTGACTTTGATGCGTGTGTAAATGCAACTAACAACGATAGGAACGAAGCCGTTGAGTATCTGATAACTCGCATATCTGAATTGTGACTGGCTGAAAGAGCTGACGTCATGCACAAGTCATATGGCGCCTGAATAACTGCTGTACGAGTTCTTGTCCTCGAGCATGTCTGACTTCAAGGTGACACAGTGTATCTTCCTTCCCCTCAGTACGCCAGGTTTTGCATGATAGGATTTGTCATCACGCCTGCTCGTCTCATTGAAGCCTATCACCCGCCAAGTGTACACTTACTCACGTACCCCTCACAAAAATGCCGAAGGCTCATCTTGCATCTCCCGGAAAACTCGAACGCCATCAGAGTTTGACGTGGTGCGAGAATACCACTGGACACAGACGACCTCACAGTCACAGGACAACGCACACTCGTGCGCGAACACAATGCGATATTGCTTGTGAATGGCCAGAGTGGATTAAGGACCCAACCTCCATGGGGTCATGCCATTAGCGTGCAGCCTTGATTTCTAAGGTGGAACGTCGGCTGGTGAAAGCTTCAGTTTATCAATCTGAATGTCCAGGTTCCTTATTGCTAATTCGACCCTGGCGAAGAAAGGGGCTTTGCTTCAGAGCGGATGAAAAACAATGGCCTAATGGTCATGTAAGCTGGGTGCTGATCGAGATAGACAAGGACATGAACAAGAGCGCGTCTGACAGAAGAGGCTCGCGACAGACAGTTCCTCTTCGCGAGTTAGGTGTGTGTAGTAGCGTTCAGGGGGTGTGTTGCAACGAGCGTCGATCCCTCAACGACGCCTCCGACTTTTAAATCCATGAAAGCCGGGAGGGGGTTAGAAGTAGGCATGTACTCATAAAGTAGAAAGGTGCGGAAATGAGAGACTCGTGGGGTCAGTACCAGTCAAGAGCAAAGAGTCTGATACAGCAACGTGACTTTGGAACCTTGGTTTCCAGAATGAATGTCCAGACAAGGGGCGGGACTCGGGAGCGCGCCCCCAGACTGGAACACAGAGTTCCAAGAGCACGGAGCTTTTCAACCAGCAGCATGGGGGGCTTCAAGCTTGGCTCTGGTATCCAATCTCAGCTTAAATCTAATTGATCTAAACTATCAATCAAAATTGAGACAGTATCCGGGTTTAGTCAGGGAACTGAAAACGGATCCAGTCGCGAGATTTCCAAGATTGAGGGTGGTGAAGGAATTATTGCTGTTGTCAAGATGAGTTTGACGAGGCCACTCCTTGCGTCATCACAGAAAGATGCGCCAATTGGATTGGATGAAGTGGGAATGACGGTGATGCTCCGGTCCAAGTGCCCACTTGCTTTACTGGCTCCTGCTGGAAATGGGGTGTGGAGCTATGGAGACAGAGAAAATGCTAGCACGTCTGGCATCCGCACAGTGTCAGTATTGGAAGCTGGTTATCTCATTTCATGATTTGTTGGACCCGTTTAGAAACTTGGAAAAAGTATGTAATCAATTACGACTTCCAACGCTGAGTCTATTTGAAAAATTGTTTCGCCGACATTTACAAGCCATGAGGAGATTCATTCACAATTTACCTGTAGAATACCATTTTAACTTATGACTTAACCACATGATGCGGAGAGAGCTCGGCGACATTAAGCTGGAATCACCGATTCGTGGGTTGATGCTCGGCCATCACGATCGATTTTCTTTCATTCTGGGTTCCTTCTATGGCACTTCTGTTTACAGATTCAATGCTGCGTTTCTACCTTAGTTAATCAGTGAAACGTTGCCCCCCTGTCTCCCTTGCAACTGAACTAAAGTGATTCGCCCAAAACGCACTCGTCTGGTTGGATCCCCGGACCTTTTTAGAGGGGAGGATCGAACGATGCAATCAAATACAGTGCCTACTTACAGTGTGAAACCAGGATGTCTAGGGTGTATCCAGTACCCAGGCCAGTGCCTGTCGGTTTTGTCAGCCGGCCTAGTGCCCCTCAGTCAAGTCCTTTCCCTTATTTTTTCGCCCCCCAGGCCTTCTTGAGTTGCTTTCAGGAGCCCAGCCGCCGCCGTCTTTTTTTTCTGCGCCTTCTTTTCCTCGCTGCCCACAACGTCATCTCTGACGTCTTTTCTCAATCTAATCCTTTCACAATCCTCGTCCAGCGACGCAATCCCGCAAGCAAGGCAACGCCCGCTTTGTCGCTCCTCGAAACACGGCGCAAATCTATCGTATTCTTTTTTTGTGTGTGTGTTTTGCTTCGAGAGGCACGAGCCTCAACTCCACCACGAACGCCTTTCGCGCCTGTTTCTCCTTATCCCCTTTCTTAACCAATCTTTCGCTTAGTACATCGTCTGTCTCTGTCCACAGAAGAGACGCGCGCCTCTTCACTCCTGCTTCTGTCTCGTTGACGTCGAGTGCCGAGTATAAGCAGATATCCCATTCACATCTACGCTCGAGCTTTTAGGACGCATTCCCTTGGTTGAAGAGGTTTCAGAGCGTATGCTGTGCGCTGTCTGCGCTATTGACTTGTCGAAAAGCGGCCATCGCCCCTGGTCCAACTCTTTAAACCGTGCCGTCCTATAGTAGAGTCTCAGACGGCTGCCGCGCTGCTATTCTGTTCTTCTTCGCCTCTGACCTCATTTGACTTTTTCGTCTTCCTCCATCTTTGCTGCTCTACTGCCACCCACCCCACACTTCCAATCCAGCCAGCACTGTTCAACCTGCCAGCCCCAGATATAATACATCATCGTCATCATGGGGACTACAACTAAAGCCTCTGCTGGAGGTGAGTCGAAGTCCCCCAAGCAATCCAACAGCTCTCCTGCTCGGCCTGGTATGTTCTTCCATTTCCCCTCTTGTTTATCACATCGTCGACTTTACACCTACCTATATGCCCTGTGCCTTACCCTATCCTGTTGCATGACGTATGCTTGTCATTGGCATCGATCATCCCTCTCTATCCTCATCTCTGTCCACTTCCGTCATCGCTTTCCTTCTCCGTCTCTTGTCCTCCGTCATCGTCATCGCAAACCAAGGCCCCTTCATTCGATTGACAGTAACGCTTGCTTACATCTTGTCTTGTCGCAGAAACTACGACCGACGCGAAGGCAGCCGATCCTCCCGTGAAATTAGAGGTTGTCAATGCCGAACAAGCCAAACCTCTGGCCCCTCCTCCTCGACCTGGTCAACAACAAGGCAACACTCCCGACTACTTCGCGGTTCAGGCCGGCGGATCTCTCAGTCTGGAGCCCAATCCTTTCGAGCAGTCCTTCGGGGGCGCTCCAGAGACACCAGGGGGAACAAAACTACCTTCAGTTGCTGCATTGACATCACCGTCCTCTCTTCTGCCTGGTAGCAACGCGACACCTTTCAATTGGGGAGGAGGCTCCTTACGTACCGGCCCTCTGAGTCCGGCAATGCTTTCTGGTCCGGCTAATGATTATTTTGGCGACACACATCATCTCCGTGGCGGATTTCCTACTCCTAACGAATCCTCCTTGAGGACGGGTTTGACACCAGGTGGCAGTGGTTCTATGTTCCCTGCCCCCAGCCCTAACTCCCAAGCACTCTTCGCTCAGCTTGCTAGCGGTGGAGCAACACCCAGCACTCTCGATTTCCATCGCACTGCGATGAGTGCTGCAGCCAAACGTGATCAAAACGGCACAGCTCCACGTCCTCAAGCCCAGGAAACTTCCCAAGCACAGCAACCCCAACAGCCTTCTGTCACTTCCCAACCCCAAGAAATGCCCAACGGTGCTTCAACCAATAAGTCCGAAGCGAAGCCCACGTCCGGGCCTTTCGACCCTCACGATAACGACGCTGCCAACGGCCTTTTTATGCTAGCCCAGGGTCGAAACGGAGCTCAAAACGCGAACCAATTCGTAGTGACGTCAGGTGCACCTGGCCACGCCCATCCTGCCCCTGTCGTGCCTCAGAATATGAATACTTCCCCTCAAATGTCCAGTGTTAACGGCGGCTCTATTGGCTCAGCTCGTGGTATGAGTGAAGGAAGCATGATGTCGGATGAGAGCGAACAGGCACGACCTAATACCCGTGGCCGGGGCAAGAAGAACCCCCCCGCGACGAACGGTCGCAGGAAGGCGGATGAACCTCCCGCAAAGGCTCCTGCTTACAAGAAGTCCAAGGCTAATAATTCAATGCCTATGGATATGGATATGTCTGATGACGAATCCAAGATGAAGTATGAAGATGGTGGTTCCAAGTCCAAGATGACTGACGAGGAGAAACGCAAGAACTTCCTTGAGCGTAACCGGTATGTATATGATGGTTTCATTTATTGTTTATCACTAATTTTTGTACAGTGTCGCTGCTCTTAAATGCCGCCAGAGAAAGAAACAATGGTTGGCCAACTTACAGACCAAGGTCGAAATGTTCAGTACTGAGAACGACGCCTTGACGGCGCAGATAACACAACTCAGAGAAGAAGTCGTCAATTTGAAGACGCTTCTTCTGGCCCACAAGGACTGCCCAGTTACTCAGCAGCAGGGAATACATGGTGCTTTTTTGTCCCAGGTTGTCGAGCCTTTCAACCCTCAGATTAACCCTTATGGCATGGCAGCACCTATGCCAAACCAGCAAGTTATGGCTGGCCAGGGTATTCAGCGGCGTTTCTCATAGAACGAGTTACAGCCCCAGTTAGGACAGTTTGTCAAGGTTGAGCAACTTAACCACGCTTCTCCATCGAACCACATAATGCATGGACTTGACGACCCTTTCTTTCCTCAATCACGACACCATTCGACCTCACCGAGGTAATTATTTATTATATGCATATACAAGGTTTAGGTTTATTCCACCGGAGGCCTATCGGCTCACAACTTCATTTCACATTTGAGCTGTACAACATTTGATCGGAGGCAACATAGCATCCAGACGGAGGCGATGTCTGAGACCAGGGGTTTGTCGAGCTTCACTTGGAGATCACTTGACGCTCTTGTTTTGCGCGAGGAGGCCGCTCTCTCTTGAGCGTTTCTTACTAGAGGCAGTGCCGTTACAACTTTTAACTTGTACGTAAAGTATTTCCGAGCAAGGTACACGGAACGCGCAGTTCAAAAAGGTGTTTGGCCAGGTTGACCTTTTTGCCAACTTGGGTGGAGGGCGTTTTGGGGAATTCGGTTCCTGGAGATCAATTTCTTGGTGTTTTGGTTTTGTGATTTTGTACGTAGCTGCAAGCAACACAAGCTACGATTGAGATGAACGATAGTTGCAATATGAAACACGAAGAGTATATACTATGATATCGTTTCACCGGTGATTTGATGTATTTGCTTTACACTTAGGTAGTAGCATCACTTAAGTGGTAGCTTCTAGAAGCCAATTGAGGCGTGAGGCTATTACTGAAGATGCTATTAGTGACGGCACGGCCATATTTGAGATGTTCTTTTTATTTGGAGCATAGACCCAGCTTGATAATTCATAGCCGTCGTACCAAGCTGTTCGAGCTAAGTTAGCATTGACGTTATTTGAATTTGCTCCACTGGCTCATGGTGAACCTCTGGGTAAGAGAATTTGAAGGTGGGGTCTGGTAGCAGTCCAATTGGGTCTAGCGTTGAACAACCAAATCATCTCTCATGTAAACAAGGCGATGCGCTTAAACAGTCACATCCACGTCGCGAACCACCCATCACCATCTATGAAGCCTTAAACAGATCAAACCGTCGGAATTGCATTGCGATAGCACCTGAGCCTTTTATACAGCTTTTTCTTCTTGAGCAGCTCGTACAAGAGAATCGCGACGCGACGCGCCTCTTGGACCCTGCGCGACAGTTTTAGCATCTCCATCAGTGCCGCACCGCACCGACAACTCCCCAGCATCACGACCCCAGAATTAAAAAAAAAATCGCATCGTCGACGGTCCCGAATGCGCCACCCATGACGACTCTGGTGACGACTCGGCGGCCGCTTCAAGTAATTAGCATGAGCAACGAGCACGGGCGACGATCGAGCAAGCGTCTCGCTGGTAGGTTGATTGATGACGAAGGTGATGGCGCCCACAAGAGACGACCCGCTGACCGTCGAAATGCAGCGGCGGCGACAGATTATGAGCATGACGATGATTTCGCATTTGTTCGGAAATCGAAACGACCTAAGACGGATAAGTCAGATGAATCAAAACCAGAGCCAGAACCAGAACCAGAACCAGAACCACAGGCGGAGCCGGTTAAGAAAAATGCCAAGGGACAACCTCCGAAGCAACGCGCTGCTAAGGCGCGGACAACAAATGGAACCATTGTGGAGGAGGCGCCTACAGAGAGCGAAATAAACGCTACGACGAAACCTGCGACAAGAAAGAGTAGTAGACGAAAAGCGAGTGTTGACGCGTCAGAAGGGCGACAAACAAATGTCCCTAAAAGACCATCGACTAGGAGGAACACACGGAGGTCGGGGGACTCCCAGGATGAAGTAGTTCCTCAAGCAGCGTCAGCACCAGAGGCCGATCCCGGGCCCCAACCAGAGGTAGTACCTGAACCGGCACCAGCTCCCCGTGTCAACGGAGCCTCCAAGAAACGAGGGAGCCGTGCAAAGTCCACTCGACCGCCCCCGGATTGGGACAAGTCACCGCAACGCGAAATGCCTGCGCAGTCGGCCACGATCGCCCTGCCTATGAGCGACACGCCCATTATCAACCGGAACAAAGAGATGCGGAAGAAAGGGGGCAGTTCCAACAGGCGGAGCAGCCTTGGTAACCGTGGAAGAAGGGCGAGCTCTTTGATCGAAAGTGGACAAACAGCAATACCTCATCGAGAGGTCAACCCCGCGGATTTCTATAAACACATTGAAGCCGAAGGCCTGACAGAACCTCGACGTATGAAGCAGTTGTTAACATGGTGCGGCGAGCGCGCGCTATCAGGGAAGCCTCCTCATGGCACGCCGAATTCTAACGCCATCCTCGGTGGTGAGTACGATTTTGAGATAATTCATGTCATGCTTGAATACTGATTATAAATAGCTCGTGCCATTCAGGATCTGCTATTGAAAGACTTAGCGGCCAAATCCGAATTCTCGGACTGGTTCAGCCGAGAGGACGATGCCCCAAAAGCGCCTGTTGTGCTGAAACCCAATCCCAGAAACATGGAGTTGGATGAGAAATTGGCTCAGCTTGAAATCAACATTAAGAGGTATATCTATTTAGGCGACTGACTAGACTCGAGACTAACCTCCTTCATAGATTACAAGGTGAGAAGAGAGCGTGGCAAGCAATACGGAAACCTCCGCCGGAACAACCACCTCTTTTCCCTGAAGACAAGATCGGACCTATCGTTCTGCCCGATTTTGATCTCTTGGACTCAGAAGAAGGCAAAATCAGAGGCTTCCTTGCAGATGAGAAAGCATCGTTCGATGCTGTTAGGTTACAGACAGAATCAAGATTGCGCAGTATCCAGTCATCACTCGAGTTTCAGATTGACGAACTTGCCGATAACGTTCACAAGCTCGAGCAGCGGGTTGTGGTCGCGGGCAAAGAAGCGGACAAGGTTCTTAGTGTGAGCGCCCTTCGTCTTCGACAACGTGAGGAGCGAGAGAAGGCGAGTGTGGGAACAAGGGACATGCCGGTTATTGAAGTTCTGAGGAGTCTAGGGAACATTCTGCCTGAAGGAGGTGGGTGAAGGTGCAACACCTTGAATTTGGAACGAACGGCTTGATACCCTCTGTTTTTATTCATGACCCCCTTTTCTTCAGCCTATGATATTGATGACGAGACGAGACAAGAAAAGACAAGATTATGCGTCCCCTTCTTCTTCTTCTGAGCCCGCTTCTTCATTCCCGTTGCTTTCTTGTCATGGCCCTCAGGTACTTGTTGCGCCGTTTTTTATTCTTGTTTGGTGGTTTCTCTTTGCTGCATTTGTTCTGGGTCTGAGGTCATGAGGCGATATCCCACGGAGTTTGCGAACCAGGTCGGAGGCATGCGGAGTTTGGAAGGATTGGTTATACTTGCTTTATTAGTTGCCAGTATGCAAAGGAGATCCCACACTTACGTGGTTCAGCGAATTGAAAAATCACTCGAATCCACACACTCCTTATTTCGTTCCCTGCTTGTATTCAGTGCTCCTCCAAGCGACACGGAGGTCCTATCTTGAGTTTAAAACTCTAGGCCCCATGGCCATGATAATACATGATGCTAGGCGTATAGTACAATGACTTTGCGTGATGTTCTTTGAAATACAGTTCTCGACAACTTCTTCTTGAGTGTCCCATTTAAATTCTAGTTCTTGACCTCAGGTGGCTCAAGAGGAGGCATGAAACCCATACCACCACCCTCGCCACCGTCAACACTCCGGCTTCTCACATGGACCCTCAACTTCTCAAGAATTTCACTGTCCTTCCAGCGCGCAGGTACGGGCCTGTAGGCGGGCTTGAAATTGCCCACAGTCTGCGCCCATTCGCCCGAAGGGGGATGCCGAGTAATCTGATCGCTCTCAGGCTTTGCTTCGATGTCAGCGGTAGATGGTGACTGGGCGGACGAAGGGTTCGTCGTGGACAGTTGCTCCTTTTGCGTCGCCCAATAGTAAATATCCCAGTCGTTCTCGTCGAGGAGTAAGTCATACTGGCCGAGAAGTTTTGGGGACAACGTGGGCAGATGGGCGGCTGCGAAGGTGGATAGCAGAAGATCAGACTCTAAGGTACCTCGTTTTCGCGACTGGTCTATTGAATGGAATCAGCAATAGTCCTCTTGATCAATTGACAGTTGGAAACGTACACACAAGGCGAGCCCGCTTGGTAGCGTCATCCTCACCCACCCGGCGTAGAGGTTCGACTCTGAACTTGGCACCCTGAAGTTCGCCCACCTTGAGCTCCGAGGATGAGACATTATCAGATCGTCGTGAGAGTGTTGTGGTGAGTGGTCTAACGGGCACAGAGACAATGCGGCGTAGGGCGGCTGGGCGCATAGTGCACGAAATGAGGGAGGTCATGGTGGTCTTTTCCAAGAGAGTTTTGTCAGGCGATGGAAATATAGCAGAGTGATGCTGTCTTGTGAAGTCGGCAAAAGACTATAAATCGGGAGAGTAGTGGCAAATAAGAAGCGCTTGTCTGTCGTTGACGTCGAGGTTCCGAGACTTTAAGAGCCGCGGCCGAATGATAATTTCTGACCCAGAGCGGGTGGGTCCGGGGGAGCATGTCATGGACAGGGTTCGGTAGTTGACTTACACAGGGAATACCTTCATGAAGAAATGACTAACAAGAGTTTTCACAGCAAAAAGGAGAACTTGATATATATACACAGGGAGAGACGTAACTCCATTTTATCCTTGACAATGCTAGCTTTATTTCTTCTACAACGGACAATCACCTGCCGTGGGCATGATATCTAGGCCGACTTCTCCGCAGTACGGTCAGGCAACTCGGTCTTCTTCTCGTCATTCTCTTTCTTCTTTTCTCCCTTTGGCTTCGACTCTTTAGGCTTGGGGTTTGGGTTTCCAGCCCACTGAAGTTTTCGAGGCTTCATGTACGACCTGAGGACCTCGTCGGTGACGGCTTTCCTTCGGTCTTGGAAGGCCTCTACAACAGACTGTAGGGCCTCAATTGCCATCTTCTTCAACTCACCAGTGAGAAGAGTGCCGCTCTTGTAGTCGTCGTAGATCTTTTGTAGCTTCTCGTCGTCATCCTCGAAATAAGTGAGATAGATGTAGGCCACATCTACGTCGGGGTTTCCTCCCTTCTCACGATGCTCTTCGAGGGTCTCGCGGCCACCACTGAAGGCAAACTTGTTGATCTTGTTCTGTAGTAAATTAATTTAGCTTCTACATCTCAATTGTATGGCATGCGGCCTTACCTTGATCTGCTTCGCTGTATCGGTCATAAAGATGGCTGAGTTGGGGTTTGATGATGACATCTTGCCACCGGCACCCTGCAGCGCGGTGAGAAATTTGGAATGGATCAAAGCAGGTTTCGGTGACGGGTTCTTCATCCTGTGGGCGTTGTCGCGGATGAGCCTGAAATAGGGATCTTGGTCAATGCCCATGGGGATGAGGCACTGGATCTTGCCCAGTGCCTTGGTGCGAACGGGAGAAGGGTCATCAGACCAGATCTCGGGGTAGGATGTAGCGAAAGCAGCGCTACATTGCACTGCTGGAAAGAAGATCTTGCCGATGTTGGCGCTGCAATTAGTTAGTGCTGCGGTAAGTAGATACGTGGACGATTTGACGCACCTCCCGTCGAAGCCAAAGGCTCCACGAACCTGGTTGAAAGTTACCAGCTTGGAAAACTCATAGGCGTTCATGAGAAAGTGATGCCCCAGGTACTCCAGATCACTGTAAATGAAGGTCTTCTTTTCATCAAAGCCAAGAGCAATGATATCTTTGGCGTTCTCCAGAGCGTATTTGTGGGTGTCCTCGAATGACAAGCCATCCTTGAATAAAGCCTTCTCGTCATCCGTCAACATGAAAACCAATGGCACGTCAAAGACATCCTGCAGCCACTTTGTGAACTCGAGAGGAATCGTGTGACCAAGGTGAAGGCTGCCGGTGCTGGGTCCTCGGCCAGTGTAGAGGAAGAAGGGCTCGCCATGCTCGTACTTTGTTAGGATCTTGTCGAAGTCGCGGTGGCTGAAAAAGAGACCGCGTCGTAACCAGCGGTGAGGCTTCTTACCAGTCACCTGTTCGAATCGCTCGAGAAGCGCTTGGTCGATCTTTGAGGTATTCCACTTCCTGTTTCCAAAGTGTTAGTCACATCATATAGTCTAAGAGGGGTAGCACGTACGAGCAGATGGCGTCGTAGTCGATGGCAGCAACTTCACCGTTCTCGCCCTGGGCTCCCTCGACTGACCAAGGATTGATATCCTGGTCCTGAACGGCGGTTTTGGGAGGGTTGAGGTCCGCCATGTTGTGCAGTTTCGAGTTGGTTTCGTTTCTTTGGCAACTTGCGGCACTGCGGGGTCATGCAATTGACAATGGCAGGAGTGGGTTTGGAGGGGCACCTTCCTCAGATGTAGGATAAATGGCAGCGCACCAATCAGAATGACAGGTATCTCGTACATGTCGCCAACTCGATTCCTTCCCAAGGTGGCCATTTTTGTTGATTTCGGTAGATATGAGAAGATACCTAAGGGGTTTTAGTCGTCTGTCACAGTGACTCAAGGGAATACAGCTATCTTATATATATATATGTGACTAAAAAAGATTTGTTAATTTTTAATGGTCTTTTTATTCATTTAAACAAAAAGTACAAGTTAGGTAGCCTCGAAAGATATATCCAAACATCTCCAGAGCTTAAAGGAGTTTGAACAGAGATGTCTCCTATGGCTGGCAAAGCTTTACTACGGTCGGCAGGGTTGTTTTATTATAGTTGGCTGTCTTAGTTGCAGCTTGAAACTAGCTGCACAAATGCCAGCTGAAAGACTTGGCGAAAAAAGTACATAATTAATTGCGTAAACCCTGAGAGAAGCATTCATTACACACTCAGTTTTCATGGTGCCTGAAAGCTTGTTGCTGTGTTGCCTACTGTCTGGTTGAGATATCGATAGGGTTTACTCGACTGAACAGACCTCACAACACTGAGTCATGAGTCGTGTGCAGTTCTGTTGGGTCAATACTTCGTGTACGTACGTAAAATTATTGCTCTTTCCATGGCTTTTGTTACACATGACTCTTCAAAACACATAGACCCCAAATTGCCAGGACCCAAACCTTGCCTAGGTTTCCCAGTCCCAATCCTACATGCTACGGATTCCAACAAGAGCATGCCCGGAAACCACCAGCATGGCCAATCGAAATCAAGGCGGAGGGACACAATCATATAGGTAGTTCCAACGCCCTAAACAGGTCTTCAGGGCCGGAATGGCCGACTGTTCGAGGCTCGAAAGAGGCTCCCGGCCCAATAGATGGCACGCATACACAACCAGTCTTTTAAATAAGATGCTTTGATCGAAAGTAGGCACGGAGATACATGATCTGCCAGGCCCAGAGACCAATAAGCAACCAAGTGGTGGCGATACCGAACCACTTAACACGGTTGTTGGTGCTCTCGTTGGTGTCTCGAAGCTTTTGCTCTCTGGCGCGGAGATATTCCATCTCGGTGACAAGCTCGCCAGTGATTTCCTCTATGCGGCGGAGCTCAGCCTCAACAGGCTTGAGCTTCTCGGTGGCCTGGATGGCGGACCAGTCCTTGGCGTCGGCACCGATGTCGATATCGAGCTCAACATGGCGGGTAGGGTTGTTGATTCGCTGGGCTGAAGAATTGTCAGCATGTTAAACAATGGATTAGAGCAGAGCATGCATGCAACGAAACCACCAAACATGCTACGATCAGGGACCATCACATACAACCAGTAACAATATTTTCGAAACAAACATCAAAAGCAGCGTCAGCATGTGACGTAAAGACGGTCCTCGATTCCCCGACAACGTCTCTGGGTCGACCGTACTCGTTGCCAACGGCATCTCGAATCTGTAAAGCTATGTCAGTTTTGCTTTGTAACTTGCATGCATATGTGCGCAACGTACGTAGAGGTTCACCACCATGCCATCGCCCTTGTAGCCATCGACTGTCGCTGTCACCACGACAAGTGTGTCTTTTCCGACAAAGTTGCGCACACAGCGTTCCCTCTTTGAGCTCTCTGCTTGTGCGATCAGGTCGAACTTCAGAGCGCTGGCAGCGCTAACAAGCAGCAGAACGCTGCAGATATACTGCACCAATTTCTTTTGGAGGGCCATTGCCGTGGTCAAACACTTTGTGGTAGAAGTTGATCTCCCTCTCCAATAGTCGTATTCTATCGTATCGTGGATGATAAGTCGGAGAGGAAAGGCTACGTAAAGTAGTTCTTGAGACAGTCAAGGGGCTTCAACATGAACTTGGGTCTAAACTGAAAGGTGTCCCAGTTGAGCTGTGCCCCACATTCGGGAGACACCCCCTAAGTTTAACTTGCGACCAATGATATCAATTTGGCATCTGCCTTGTAGCCTCCATCACGTGTGGGTCCAGCCTCGTCAACTTCAGTCCGTTTTCGCGCCTGAACATCACAGTCTAAATACAAACCATCACTATCACCGGCTGATTACCTCAACAAGAGCGATCGCACAGGTCTTCAAGATGCCCAAGTGTAAGCCTGCCTACTAACCAACTACATAGCTCCAAGAGGAAACACTCGCTAACTCATATCACAGTCTTCTGTAAGCCCCGTCCCTCGTGCGCCCGAATCAACAAAGGCCCCTCCAACTAACAACTTGTTCCCAGGCGATTATTGCGATGTCTACCTCACGCACGATTCCATGAGCGTGCGCAAGGCTCATAACAGTGGTCGAAACCATTTGCGAAACGTAGTTGATTATTACCAACGTGTGTCCAGTCTGGAGGTCATATTATAGTATGAAACTGACGTCCTTGACAGAAATCGGCCACGAGAAGGCTCAATCCGTCATCGACTCCATCACCTCTTCTTACGCTGCCGAAGGCCAAGCACATGCAAATCCTATGCTTCCTCAAAATCAACCTGGACAGGGCTTTCCTCCCCCTCCTTTTGCATTCCCAGGTGGTAAGAAAGAAGATCCCATGAAAATTAGGCATCAGGAGTACTTACACATGAATAGGTATCCCTCCTCCGCCTTTCCCGGGTATGCCAGGTGCGCCTCCTGGACAATTCCCTCAGGGACTACCCCGTAAGCACATCTTTCCCCCCTCAAAAACGAAACCATTTCTGACAGGATCCAGCCCCTCCTGGCGGTGGTCGAGGCATGCCCCCCATGCCCCCATTCCCTGGGCCCAATGGCATGCCAGTACCTCCTAACGGTCTTCCATTTCCTCCTCCTCCAGGCGGCTTCCCGTTCCCTCCTCCGGGCGCTCCAGGAGGACCTGGTGCTTCCGGCGGTGCCCCTCCTCCTTTTCCTGGCATGCCTGGCATGCCTCCGCCAGGCCAAGGATTTCCACCACACGGATTTGCTCCTCCTGGAGCCGGAGCTCCTGGACATGAGAAGCGATGAGTGTCATTTCTATGGCAAGGATGAGGTTTGGGCTGATTATAACCATAGCATCATTGGCGAATTGGGCGTTAGACCATAACTGGGAAAATGGAAAGTATTTTCAGTTGGAGATACTGCGAGGTAAATGTTTTCTTTAATAAGAGGTGGGCTCCCGAGCACGAAATGAGCACCGGGCGTCTATCAATTTTGGTTTATTTATTGGATAGTCACAGGAATACATGGCCCCGTTACTGCCACATTAGTCAGGCAAATATTGTGTGTGTATTCATGTGTGTGCATCTGTACTGGTAATTATCATACACGAGAGCTACTCTCTTCAATGTCAAAGTATCCTCCAACCAGCTCCCATATAGAATCTCTTCAAAAACAAATCCCAGATAGCAAATCATAAGCAATATCATTTTCATAACCCTCCATCATTCGTGTCGTAAAGCGTGAATCATCAGTCATGAACCTTTTGTCTTATATCTCCTGCAACGAGCAGTGAAAATTGTTTACCTCCCCTGGTACACGAAGAATGCCATCTGCACCAGTAAACCTGATCAGTTGTTCAGCGTGATCAGGTCCTATTGAGAGGCTTGTAATGATCGCGAGCTGCGCTCGATCTGATGACTTCTCCAACCCCATCACGAACTTCCTTTGGCCCGCTTATCTTCTTGCGAAGCTCTTGTGATCGCTTCTCACGCCGCCTCTCGCTGAATTTGCGCGGGAGGTTCTGCAACTCCTCTAATTTGCTTCCCAAGGAAAGCCTTCTCTTTTCTTTATTAGCACGCCTGTGCATGTTATTGGCTCGCCAGAATGATGTTTTGACTTCGCCATCCGCCGAATGTGGCCTCTCGTCATCGTTGTAGTTTCGTCGTAGAGATTCAAGACTAGACCGATGTCTCATGACTCGGAGGTTACCACTTGGAGTTCGCCCAATAGTGCGACGCTCAGTAGTGGGCCAATCATAGCTGGTGTAGTAGGAACCATCACGAGGCGGCAGGACGGCAAATGTACGCTTCATCCTGGCACTGAAGCTTCTCTGAGGTCCTTTCGGTCGGTTGTCTACCGGAGGATATTGGTAGGTCTGATCACGGAGTTCATTCGGCCAGTGCAGATCACAGTCATCGTCACAGTATCCATCGCACTCGTCTGAGTCCTCACTAGACCACTGAGGGCGCCAAAAAGGATGCAATTTGTTTTCTTCCACGGGGCTGTCGTCGGAGCCAAGATACGCTGGTTCACGTTCTATAGTGGGCATTCCTCTGATCCTCCCGGTGCGCGAAAGGGACAGAGTGCGCGACAAGAAGCTCGAAGGTCTTCGAGTGGACGATATATAATCAACCGAGTGGCGTCGTGTACGATTGAAAGCGCGGCGTACCACAGAAGGACGACGAGGGGGGTTTTCGTTCATCGACTCAAAGTAGTTGCCCATTTGTGCCATTTTCTCATGAGCTGGAGTCGTTCCTGATGGGGTGGCAGGGATGAAGTTGATGACTGGTGGGTGGCTAGGTGGCTCGGGAGGCGCTCGCGGATTTCGGAGAGGAGAGTCGACATCGTCAAGAGAAAACTTTGGCTGAGGAGGTGTGGTTGGAATGTCCTCCGAGGAATCAGTCGGCATTGGCACATCCAGATCTTCCTCCGCCTCCGATTGAGTCTCGTCTGGCGACTCAGAGGGTTTCGTCGAATGATCTATCATCAATAGGGACGAGTTCTGGTGTGGGTACATCTGCACTGCGAGCGCTTCTGATACCACTGGATTGGTCCCATTTGTGTCGACTGAAGCCAACGAAAATGGAGTGTTTTGTGAGCCATATCCCTTTGTGTTCAAGAAGTCGTCATGGCGTTCAGAACCTGACCGACGGTGACTTTCTGAGGCATTGGAAAATGTTCGTGCCCCTGGCGTGTCTTCTGAGAAGCGAAGATCGGGCACTCTAGGTGTGTCCTTCTTCTTGTTCAGGTATTCCTGCAAGGCGTTATGAAGCTTCATACTCTCGGTTGTCAGGGAACTGGCTCTTGAACCGTTACGGCTAGTAGGAGCAGATAGAGAGGACGAGCGAGCAGGCACGATAGGTGGGTAGTCCATGGTTCTCTCATCAGAGCTTTCGGACGTGGAGTAAGATCGACCTCTCAATTGACGCCGCACAATGGGAGGCTCATCTTTAGTTGATCTATCGTTCAGCGTAGGGCTGGCGCTGGTGGTGCGGCTCGACTTTCGGCTAGAGTGCGACCTCAGTGACGGCTCTCTGGACTTGGTTTTGTGTGATGATAGTCGACTAGGAACAACCACCACAGGTATGCCCCCTGCTTTCCAGACTTCGCGTCGAGCCCTACTGCTAGATATAGAATTAAGTGTCGCGTTCGAGTATTGACTTTCTGACTTCGGAGCAATTGAACGGTTTCGATCGCATGAATCAGTACGCGATCTGTCCGACTTTAGAGAGGTTCCGGTTGAGGTGGAAGACTCATTGGTCGAGTCTCTCAGAATGGTCTGTTTTCGCACATGACGCAGTGTCCTCTGCCTCTTGGGGACTGTGTCCATAAGATAAGCCTCCACAACAGTCGAGACAGTGGATTTAGTAGAGATGGCCGACATCCTACGTGGGTCAGAGGTTGCGATTGTGGTCGATGTAGCCGAGGGGGGTATATCACGGCTCGAGGTGCCTCGCGGAAGTGTCTCCGTCAGTGTCTCCGTCGTTTGGTACAAAGGCATTCCGCGAACAGCTTTAGCTGCTTGTGTCGGTATGATTGTGTTGGGCTCCACGACTCTCGCCCTGTTTGGGCTTAAACGAGGCATAATAAGTGCTTCAGGCCTCCTCTTCACAGTCACCAGTCTTTGCAAATTGTGGTCCCATTCTTGCTCTACCTCACTGACAGAGCCCCAGTCGCTGTCGTTATGAGCCCAATCTCCTGCTGGTGACCTGGATGTACTACTCCCTTCCGAGTGAGGTGCCAGGTTGCCTAAAGCCAAACCGAGGTTTTCAGACCTGTCGACACGAGAATTTGGGTCGAAGATCTTGGGTACAGTTGGTCGTGAGCTCTGATTGACAACAGACTTGTCTTCGTCTTCGGATGATAGAAGCTCTTCTCGCGCAGTTGTGAAGGAACCAGATTGCGATTCACCAGCTGTAGTACTTGAACCAGCACGGTCACTAGCAATGGGCCTTAGTAATTGCGGGCGACTTGTGGAATGAGGCGGCGTCACATCGGGCGTAGGCGGGCTCTTCTGATTAGGAGGCGTGGTGGGTGGACGCAGATGTGATGGCTGGGGAGTTCGTAATGCGATATCGGTCGCAGCTGGACTATTTGTCTTGCCAGAAGAGTTCTCCGACGGCTGGCGCGAATGTCTCGGCGGGGTTGGTGGTAGATCTGGACCACTACTTATCCTTCGCGACTGATGTTTGAGAGTTCGTGGGCTCGATGGATGCTTTCCATTGCCAGAAACATAACTGTTGGTAGCCAGGTCATGTCTGATTAAAGGGCTAGAAACTCGAATCGGTAATTCGGAGGTCCTTTCGGATCGAGGTCGTGGAAGAATCTTGTGCTTTTTGAATTGTAATTGACTGGTGGGGCTGGTCTCGTGTTGTGTTTGGAGCGGATATTCAGCGGTAGGTGCCATCATGACTGGCGATGGAAGAGAGTGTGCTGAGAGCATGGCTTTTATTAGATAAAAGGTTTTTACAACTTTTGCTTCGCGGCAACGATGTTGGAACGGTTTGGTGTTGGCATGCTGGCTGCCATCGGACAGGAAGCAGGGTTTTGGAACAGTTGCGGAACACAACAGGAACAGGTCAGACGGTAGTCCGAGACATGCAAGTAGGGAGGCGACGCGCTTGAAGAATGACGGGTCTTAAGTAGAGCGAGAGTTAGGAGCAGCTTCGAACGCGAACTAGCGCCCGAACATAATCGCAAACGTGGCTTACAGAGTTGCGTTGAGTGTCGAGCGCGACAAGTCGAGTGCGCATACTGGGATGAGATGGGTGCGGTAAGAAATCTCGAGTTGGAATCACGTCAAAGTCGGCACATGAAATGATGGATGATCTTAGCTTTCAGTCACTACTGACGGAGATCAAAGGAAGAATGCCAGAGATGGAACAGGGACGAGATAATGAGGTGAGGTGAGATAACGAGAGAATTGGCGAGGCACTGGTCGAGGAACAAGAGTGAGTACCTAGAGTCTAGAGGACCTTACCCACTAACCTACCTAGATGACGGGAGAGTGGAGGAACCCAGCCATGCTAGCCATGGAAGCCCAGAAGAAGCAAGTCCTGTCTGGTAGCCTGTCAAGGACTCAAGGATCGGGAAGGAGGGAGCGGGGGCAGCTGCGGGACACGCTAAAGGGCCAGTTTCTGGCAGCCCTCAGTGGCCTCGAAGCCATATTCAGTGGCCCCAGTGATGCATTTCACGAGCTGCAGTGGCCCAGCGGCCCGGGCCAACAGGCGCGCTTCTTTCCCTCTCTCCACTCCACTCCACGTTCAATGAGGTCGAGTCACCCAGTGCAGGAAGGAGCGAGTCGTCGAGCCCTTCCATTCTCAGTGAGGATTGGCGGTTCTGGTTTCTGACACTGGACCACTGACGCAACCACAAGTTGCGCTGGGGGCCATTGGATTGATCCAATTCGTTTTCTGAGTGCTAAATCTGGACCTCTATTTCGAGTTGCAGCCTCTTGGCTTACTGGTTTATGCGCAGGGAAATTCAATGCAATAATAGACGTGTCAGGGCTGCACTGTCCATATTGTCATTGTCGTAGGGCAAATGCCGAGTCTTACGAGGGGCCAACTGAGTAAGCGGATAGGATCTTGCTAGAGCGTCTAGATGTTCAAGGGCGCTTTCACATACGCAAGGGATGGTATTGAGTTCTTTGTCTGTAGCTCGGCAAAGCTGGCTGGCTGGATTGTGCCGTTATAAACCTTCTATTGGACAGAATCAGGCGTCTCAGTCAAAGCCTAGAACTTGAGGCGATTCCTCATACTGTGAGACAGTGCGATGAGTTGAATGTTGAATGGATCGCGACGGTGAACTTTGGGCAGATGCTTTCAATTCGTAGCCCCAGAGCTCAGAGGCACCTTTGGGGCCCAAAAAAAAACGATAGAACGCATCGTGGGACTGAACATATTAATGACACAGTACTTCTAAATAACCTCATTGGCTTGTGATTCGGAGGGGGTATTCACACGCCTTTCCTTGATTGCTGAATGACGAAAAATGCAAGGATCATAGCTTGATCAAGATTCAAGAGTGCTGGAAGAATGGCAAAGTGCCCCGCTCATATCGTTTGTGTGGTGGAATAAGTAGCGGCAATCAAGGTTGTCCAGATCGATTGATGGCTGGCTGAATGTCTCTTTGACCATGTTGCAAGCCTTGATTTGGGATTTAAATTCAATGCTATTGGATATATCCTCGGGTCGATTGCCCCTGGCATTCGTGTGTTTGTCCTCTATATTCCTTTCAACAAACCATGCCACCTGAATCGCAGTTCTGGGAGTCAACTTAAGTGCTTCGCATGACACCACCATCAAGTTTCTCTCGGGGACAAATCCGCCGTGTTGAAGCGAAACCCTGTCGGGTTTGTGACAGAGCACACCATGAAAGAATGGCAACCCAGCTTGAGTTTCTGCATGCCAACATAAGTGCTGCCTTGACCAACCATTCAGGATCGAAAGCACCTCTCCCACCCCGTTCACTCACCTGCCTCTGCATGTCTGAATAATCGAATCAGAATCGTTTGCTGCAAGTCGTGCAACCAGAGCGATTACCAGCCTTTTTTTTTTTAATCTTCTTCTCTTGCGTCTTATCAGGGGCTAATAAGATACCTAGGCTGGTAATTCGGCTTCCTGCGTAGTATCCATCGACTCTCACTTGGGTAGATTGTGAAATGTCTGAGCCTGCACTTGAGTCTACACGTGAACTTGAACGAATAAGTGATGCTCAGTCAACTCGCCGTGACCAAGTTGCCATTTTATTGACAGGGCCCAGACATACTCGATGCACCCCTTAGGAGTCAAGGGAGTGCAGGCTCTAACAAACAGTCTCGACAAGTTTCAAGACGTTGGGCTCACACGTCTCAGATTCAGCCCTGCAAGTGGACGTCGGCGTAGCTGATTGATGAGCGCATGCAAATGGTTTTGATCGATATGATATCACAAGGACTCTCTGTACCTGACTAGTTCCTGCCCCTGCGTCTTGCAAGCGGTGTTTATTGTGATCAAAACCCCTATGGCCTATGGTGAATAGTCGACTATGAGAGGTGGTTACCCTGGAGCGTATGGAGCGATATTACCTCAGGCATACGACGCTTTGTTCTTGATGCATTAAGAACACAACGTCACGATATGATAAGATGCTACAGTAGGTATCGTGTGTGTATGTGGTACTATCGAAATATACCCAAAAATGGTACTCATAATACAAAGCCATCGTTTCACGCCTATGAATACAATAATGCCTACTATGTATGTAGAGAGCCAAGATAATGCATAAGTACTGAAGGATATTATTAGTAGCCAGTGCATAAAGCATACTGCATCACTAACAGACACAAGTGATCTCAGCTGTTCCCAGAGGCTGAGCAATGTAATATCATTGTATGGAGATATCCAACATTATCCATGATAATTATGATTATTCTAGCAGTACAAATTTGATCATTCTGGCAATCGGGCGGACTACCCTACAGCTATTCCCATATCCTCCGCTTTTCCCTAGAAGAAGATATACCAACGCCGCTTTACAGCACGCCTAAAAACGCTCAATGCCTACTACCTGCTAATCCTATAAATCCATCAGACTAATATACTTAGCACAAGGCTTATAGCCTTCTATACCCCTACCCTAAGACAGCCCTTATACCTAATCTAAATAGATAGGCTAATCCTAAAGGCCCCTAGACTATACCTAATACCCCCTATACCTTTAGTAAAGCTTACGCTCTAAAATAAGAAAATAAAAATATAGGAATTTAATAAGTAATTTAACATTCTTTTAAAAGAAGAAATTATAGTATTTTCTAATAGATTAATAACTAATAAAGGTATAGGCTATAGCTTTACTATTTACTAAAACTAAAGGCTTATAGTAAAAGGCTTTAATAAACTTTAAAAAGCTAAAGTCTATAATATAAAGGTTAAAGGTACCCTAGCTAGGCTTACTAAGGCCCTAACCTTAATAAAATAGTATACCCTTATAATAGTCTATATAAATAATATATTAGTAATACTAGGCCTTATAAGAAAGCTAGAAAAGTCTTTTTAATATAAATTCTTAAAATTCTAAAGCCTTATATAATAATATAAATAAATATAGCTTTAATAAAGCCCAGGGTACTAAGGTATCCTAGTAAATAAGAAGGTAAATATACTTATTAAAGTAAAATATAAATTCTTACTATTAAATACCCTCCTAACTATAGCCTATATAAAAAGGCAAACTAAATAGAAAGGCTATAAAGAATTTACTAAATACTAAAGTAATAGTACTTTAAAGTTATACTAAATACTAGACCTAAAAGCTAAATTAAATATATTAAAAGAGTTAATAATAAAATAAAGCTAACTATACTATTTACTAACTATAAAATCTTACTATAAAGACTTTATAAAGTATTATAAAAAGTTTAACTATAAAAATATAATACTACTATACTTATATAGGTAAAGGAAATTACCTTACTATTTATTCTATTACTATAAAGTAATACTACCTTAGAGAATAAGGCTAATACCCTTAGCCCTAAAGGTAATATACTATATAATAAGTAATAATTTTAAGACTTTTATTAACTTAGTAAAGGTAACCTAGTTCTTTATATAGATTTACCTTTATTAATTACTATAGTTATAAGTATAGATAGTTATAGCTCTTTTTTACTTTTCTTACTATAATAAATAACTTTAAAAACTTATAAAAATATTAATAAAACTAGTATTAATAAAATACTATTTTATTTAAAATAATATCTAAGCCCTGCTTATTTTTTATAACTTGCTAATAAGTACTAAGCTAGAAAAAAAGGTAATATATATAGAAATATACTAGTAAATTACTAAATAGTTAGGAAAGAGTAAAGAGTTAATATATAACCTTAATATTGTTTTTAAAGTAAATTAGGGCCTATAGGTTACTTAAGGTTACCTTCTTAACTAGCTAATATAATATTAGCTACCCTATACTAGAACTAGCCTAGTATATCTTCTTACTCTAATTGGAAGTTAGTGGTTATATAGACTACAAGATAGAAATTAATAAACAAATAAACAAATAAACTTTTCCCTAGAAGCTTACAAAGGTCTTAATATATATAAAGCGTATACTCAACACCACGACGTAATAGGCGAGATACCCGACAACCTATAAGTTTTCATGTGTAGTCGCAGACTTGTAGTTGAGCTTCGTCCTGTTGGAATATCCAACAAGCCCGGGAGGTTTCTGGACTGAGCAGTCACTGATAAAACAAGCAGTGGAAATCGTTGTATCTTGTGTGAGCAATACGTCTATGAAACGAAACAAGGAGAACTGCCTCCAGTTTACCGTATCTGGAGACCAGAATACCACCTACCAGCCTCCACACCGGCATCCATGCGACAGTCTACGAACATAGTTGGGACGAGGAATGATCTGCCAGGTTTGCCTAATTAAACTTGCTGATAACCCACGTGCGAGAATGAGAATACCATTATCATCACGAACCCCATCTCACCGTAGAGTAGCGGCACAAATTTCTGCATCACCGTAGATCGACACTTGAGCCAAACGCTTCCTTGCTCCAGCTCTCAGACCACCCACTACTCGCAAGGCTCGAGCGTCATGGCAGTACGCCAAAAGGGCTGCTCGGGTTGATAGACCCCCCACTCACTGATGCAGCCTGGGCCAAATCGACAGGGCAGCTCGATAAGCTTATAGAGCGCAAATGTGCAGAGCTTTTCCAGTCGCTGGACTCAACAGCAAATCCCCGTAACGAAGGGCTCTGGCCAGGATTTCGCTCCCACGAGATCTCGAGATCCAGAAGGGTTCTTGCTCACAACGGGCTGATTATCGCAAGAATCGAGGTGAGTGGTCATTCAGCCTGATCTTGCAGTAACTGCGTGCGGGGATAAGGTGCGCTGATGGCGACAAAGATACGAGCCGCCGTCGGATTTGTATGGCCAGCCTTGTTAATTCCCTCAACTTGAGTATCGTGCCTTGTTGTCTAGTTCTGTCCTGGCCATACCCGCAGAATGTTGACGCGACCGATGTCACCTGAATAAAGGCTCACGTTATGTGGCGTTTGCGAACCGGTGAAGTCCAACCTACTGTTCATCACGGACTTCTCCATGGGCCGATTCCCACAATAGAGCCGGAGGCCCTGTTGCGAATCCGAACGGAGGCTCCACGTTATATTTATCAACGTCGCCAGGTCCAGTTCCCTAAACTTCCTAAAGCTTACTGGTAGATAGGGCCTGACGCTAGAATCTGAGGCTGAGTGCCGATGAGGCTGTGGCTATGATGCTAAGGGCAAGCCACAAAACCCTAGGTCCCGTCGGGTAACTTGGAAGCTCGTAAGTTTGCACGACCTTGGCAACGTTACTTCGAGAAAGTTTTGCTAGCCTTTTGCGCACCCCTGCCAATGAGAGTTGATGAGCTAGTGACTGTCGCTGGTTTTCTTCTTCTTCTTCTAAAGATACTGCAAGGGAAAGAAAGGGTGTGATCAATACGAATCGGCAAACTGAAGAGACGGCCGCACCTTGTAAAAGGGAAGGGCAAACAGAGGGTTGTAAAGAGAGGGCTATTGGCTATTGGCTATTGGGTTATTGGTAATGGTCACTTGCCCACTGAGTCACAATCACTCAGCAATTGGTCGTGTTCTTGATTTGCATGGATAATGACAAGAGCCGATGCATCTCCAGACTGCGTCACTCAATCACCCGATTATACATAGTTCACCCATGGAGATCTGTTTGGGAGATCCAAAATCCAAAATTGGATTCGAGAGCACGAGATTCGGAGGTTAAAAACCACGATGAAGTCATCGGACGCTGGAGGCGGGCAAAACATTCCAGCTATTTCGGTTGTTTCTACCAGCAATCCGGGGACCTGCTCTGAGGCTCAGCTCAGATGGGCGGGCTCCATGCTCGTGGCCCGGCAACCCCGGCGCTGGGCATAGGGCATGTGGCGGACCGCTAGCTTGGGCAAAGAACGCCATTTTCCAATAATAGCCCTTGTCAATTATTGATGGCAGCCTTACACATCTGATTGACCCGACGTTACGTCCGCCATCGTCAACTGGACGTTTAAGCTTTCTCACGAGATCGAATCGTTACATACTGACATAGCCACACATGCGTGTAGGGTTCTGATTATGCCACTCCGTTCTGGACCCCTCCGGTCGCTTTACGAAATTCTCCA
Organism: Fusarium agapanthi; assembly: GCA_001654545.1. NCBI lineage: Eukaryota > Fungi > Ascomycota > Sordariomycetes > Hypocreales > Nectriaceae > Fusarium > Fusarium agapanthi. The sequence continues at coordinate 25,039 of LTDI01000554.1, forward strand.
GCAGGGGTGCATTGCCAGCCAAGTCTTTGGATTGCTCTTTGACGTAGGTCAGGTCAAGACAGAATTTGAAAATGTAAGCTTGGTGAGCCCAACAGCTATCACCGTGGGTCCTGTATGCAGAGATTTGCTCTAGACTTTGCTAGGTGCAGTAGTAGCTGTGGACATGGCATGGCCCGCTGCTGGTTGACGATAACGAGAGCCAAGGAAGCAACATGGCTCTTTTGGGTCTGTCTTCCTCTTTGGGACATGGGTGGAGTGCCGTGAATGGTGGTTTACAGCTGTCAGCAATACGGAGATCCAGGGTCTTGGCACCGGACAACCCACACCTCGTATCCATATCTCCATTTTCAAGAGCCACTTCGCCATGGGCTTATCATCAGCCCTGCTCACAAGAGCTAGTCCCGCCATTGGCTTGGAATAGAATCGAATTGACGAAGACTTTAGTCGGCTCCGCCCTATCTCGCTTACCTACCCAACAAATTAGGCCACCAGGTCGACGAGATATAAGAAATGCTCTGCCTCGCCTTCAGCCCGTTCTCTCATCATCTTATACACCGTCGTCTTTCGTTCAAAGATTAGCTCTGTCAATCTAGGATCTAGATACCTTGACAAAGTACATTCGTTTAAACAAGCACAACCAATCAACATCAACCACTATCATGAGGTCTTCAGGAATCATCGTCGCTGCTGCGGCTGCTGTCGTCAACGCTCACTACGAGAACGTAAGTTGCAATGGATACTGTTCATGTTTCGAAAATTGTACTGACTTATATGACTTAGCCTTCTGTTGGCTTCACTACTGTCTACACCCACCCAGCCAACGTCACCAAGCCTACTGAGTACACTACCAGCACAGTCTACAGCACCAAGACATATACCATCACTCAGTGCCCCCCTACTGTCGTCGACTGCCCCGTGGGCCATGTCACTACCGAGACCATCGCCGTTTCCACAACTGTCTGCCCTGTCACCGAGGTCCCTACTGAGCCCAGCAAGCCTCATGAGCCTGTTTACCCCAACCCTACTGAGCCCAAGCCTCATGAGCCTGCATCTACTCACCCGGGTCAGGATGTTATCACCAAGACTCAGACATATGCCTACCCTCATCCTACCATCCCTGGCCAGAGCGTGACCAAGACCATCACTTACACCGTCCCCAAGGACCATGGCCACAACGCTACTGCTGTCAACCCCCCTCCTCATACCTATCACCCTGTTCCTACTGGCGGTGCTCCCGTCTACCATAATGGAACCACGCCCGGTTATCCCGGTAACCACAGTGGAAAGACTCCTCAGGGTGAAGAGAGCGGTAACGATGATGGCACTGACAACGGATCCCATGGTGGCAGCAGCAGCAGCGGCAGCAAGGGAGGCAACGGTGGCTCCGAATCAGAGGACCACGAGCCTTCGACATCATCTGGTGTTCCCGAGACTGTCCAAACTGCTGGAGCTCACATGAACGCCGTCACTGGCCTGCTCGCCATCGTTGGCTTCGCCGCGGCCTATCTGATCTAAGATGGGCACTGACCACAACAACTTTTTCTCTCCAAACTTCTTACGATCCTTATATGATGCATGAAAGCATAGCATTTGGGCATGATTTGATTTTGTTTGCGAAAGTGAACGGCGTTTACAAACAGGGGTTATTTCCGCTATGGATACCAATGGATTGGGCCTAGCGATGACGGGATTGGGGATGCATTATATGAGATCCGAAAGCACAAGCACACGACTTATATACTAATTTCGACATTTAATACTAGCGACCATTCATTTAGACTAGACTTTGATTCACATTATACCTAAAAGGGTGCTTTTTAAAATATAGACGGTTGCTTAGACACATACTATTCCACACTTCCATTGACCTCGATTTGCTGCACTAATATAAGGCAAGACTTATCATTGAAACATAAAATCATTACTAGGTAGGTTTGAAGACATGAAATACTGTCTCCTATTTTGGTCCGATCTCTAAGCATTCGGTAAGTATGACACCCAAGGCGCAAACGGCTCAGTGCTATGCTTTGCTACAGATCGCATTGAAAACCCAAGCCTGTGGTACGTCTTGTTCGTTTTCACACTCACTCATGTAACTCAAATAAAGTGCATATCGAAACAGAACCTCCCTCAACTCCTCTTTGCGTACGCTTCTCCCCACTCCGATCTGCCAGTTATCTATATCCAACTTGACCTCATTTGCACCCATTTCCACAGCCCATGACTGCCCACGCAAGCCAGCCCACAGCGCCATTAGGAACGATTCGTCGATGTGTAGGTTCTGTGGCACGCTGCATCTTGGAGACCAGATAGACGGTCGTCGACGGCGTCGCTCTGGGTCTCGCGCGATCGTCATAAGAGTGTCTTGGGCAACGACCGGATCAAGAAATGATACAAGCACTTCAAAGGTTCGCTTTGCAAGTATGGTGTTGAAGAACCGGGACGTCAGACGGACTTGCTTAATAGCCGGGGCTTGGAGGTTGTCAAGGATCTGGATAACGATTTCTGTGGGGAGCGTTTCCATTGTAACGGGCCGCAAGGGAGCCATCGTAAAAGGTTCAGTGCTGTGTCGTCAAGTACGCGGAGTGAAGACGAGGATAATGAAAAATAGAAGCGGCGGCCTTCACGACAACGAATGGCTATGTCTTGCTCTATGTACCTCCCTATTTGCGAATAATCTTCCGACCTAATGTCTTGCCCATCTTACAAACCCCCAATCCGTAAAGGTTCTCATGTGAGACAGCCAACACAGCCAACGTAGATCCACCGATTTGGTCAGGTACAAGAGAGCCAATTGGCTCGTAGGGGTTCTCGTAAGGGTTCTCGTAAGGGTTCTCGTAAGGCTTGCGGGGACCAGACTGACTGTGCTTTTAGTCTACCAGTATGGAAAGTGTAAGATGCCATATATGTACTCGACTAATTTAGTAAGGCAGTGTTTTGCTTCTCTCACTTCGGGTTATATTTATGACTTCTTAAAAGACCGCTTTACTCGCTAGTCTCCTCTTGCCACCATGCTTTCATTAAACGTAGCCTCTCCGTCCTCTCCTTAGCCATCCTCCTCCCTTCCTCTGTTTTCATCATATCCTCAAGCAACAGGAGCTTGTCATCAAAATGCTCCATAGTGTTCTCCAATGTCCGACTCTTGGCACCTCCAAATGCGAACGTTCTCGCAATACCTACGGCGCCAATGGCATCTAGGCGGTCGGCATCCTGAACAACGGCCAGCTCCGGATACTTGCCCACAAGAGCCCGCGTCCGCGCCGGGTCCCTAACTTCGGAGGAGTAGCTGACGCCGAGGCAGATGGCCTGGACCGTGTCGGCAAGGGTCTGCGGTGCACCGAAGGACATGAGCACGGATGCTACCATGCGAGAAGCGTCCTCGCCGGGGCGAAGGTACTTCTTGTCGCCAACGTCGTGGAGCAGTGCGGCCAGCGTGACCAAATCTTGGCGTGTTGAAGGGGTATGAGACTGGATATGCTGCGAGAGACGGAGGACACGCTTGATGTGGTTGAAGTCGTGCGATGCGTCATACTTGGACATATATTCCTCAACATAGTTTGTCACTTTGCCAACAAGGGCGTCATCAACTGACCAGTCTTGGGTAGTCATTCTGTGAAGTCTGCGACCTGAGATGGCTATGTCTGCAAACAGGACAGCAGATTTGGCGTTTCAATAGAGGAAACGTGCCTCGATATCTCACGGTAACATGAGATTGTCCTGAGGATGACTGAAGCACGGAATAGTGGAGGATCGAAGTAAGACCCTAAAATTCTTTGGCATGGAAACTGACCCCAGACACGAAATGGAACTCCTACCAGCCTTTGTAGTCCAGCACTCTGGTTTTAGTATCTGCTGTAAGGATCATATAACGCACTCTTTAGGGAGCAAGTTCAAACAGATGCCTGAGGTCGAATATATGACGCTTGTCCAGAGAATGTGAGACGCGATGGCCCGACGTGTTTATTTATGAAGGATAATTTGGAAACAAAACGGGTCCCCACGTGACAGCTACCGGATTACCAATTGCGACTCATTATTGCATTGAGAAGTTCTCTGATATACCTCATAACTGAAGTCATCTGTGTTTCATTTCCGTCAGATAAAATATTCGATAGAGGTCTTGAAAAAATCTCGTGATTCTCAACTATGGTCTCCCATCTGATGATTGCTAGCAGCTCTATTCTTTCCTTTATCCTCTTGAGAAATATGATTCAACGGGAACACAAAGGTGTGCCTGGAGTTGCAGCCCTTTACCTACATTTCACCGCTTGCCCGCCTACCTACTAATCTATATGTACCTGGTCGAGGTACTGTATATTATGAGTGCATGAATATCAACTTGTGCCACAACATAGGCATTGACTGAGACATGATTCCAATGTCTAATAATAGATATTCCAGTATACTGTCAAAGTCTAACATTGTCAGTTGTAGGCTGCTATGATTAAGGTATGCTAGATACACTGGATCTATGCCGTGCATCATATCAACAGTGGATATTATTCTTCATGTACCTTGGGACAAAAACTGATCGATACGAGCGAAAAATTGTTATCTGAGAGAAAGTTCGTGGCGTGCAAGACCATCTGAGTGTAACCCTTTGTCAAGTGATTGGCACGCGCTGTGGGAAAGCCGTGTGCTATACTGTCGATACAGTATCAATTAGAATGACAAAAGCCCAGACTCACTGCTCGACATACCGATTACCCATTCGATCAAGCAGAGGAAAGGTCACGCTCTGACCGAGGTTCCGCAACGGGGGACTTTCATCCGTATCGTGGAGTCCCCCTCTTTCAAAAGGCAGCCATCACGGGGAACAACTTGGCTGCCCTGGCCTCTCGCGGTGTCAGAAGACTTACACAAGTACCTTGGTAATTATATCAGGGGGTTAAAAATAAGCTGGCCAAATTGCCCGCTAACTTCATAATGAATTGTATTATACAGTCTGAACCTTTTTGTCGTTGAGGACTTCAGTCCTTAGTCTTCTGCCAGTCCCCTACCTAACCTTGTAAATTGAGCGGTGGTGGGCGACTTCGTGTAAGTGTGACGGACCTCACATACCCGCCGAAGCTAAAAGGCACAGCATGCATAGAGATGGATGAGAGAGGACCGATGTTACCGATGCTAGACCCGGGAAGGTAGAAGGCATCGGGCACACGCGGACGGGCCGTAGAGGGGAAGATGGAGATAGTACGCTTAGACCCATTATGCTTATCGAACGGGCACCTGGCTTGGCATATTTTATTTTGTCTGTGAGTCAAGGTAATCTCAAAGATGGCCGTGGCTTGTTATCAGAGATTTCAGTCTGCATAGGAATGAGGAGTCTTTCGGGGATGTGAGCAGAGGTGGCTGGATAGGGGGATACAGATAGACGAGGCCTCGATATGTATGTACCTTGTAGGTGAAGGCCACCGCTAATTCGCATGTCTCTCTCTTCTGGGCCATGTACTCTGTAAGCGTAGCGCAGACGCGGCAAATCCACACTACCATTGTCGACTTGCATCTGAAGCGTGATTACCGCCAATACGACAACAGCGGAGCATAGAGTTCCGCCGCGATTCTGAGAGCAAATCCATCTAGTGAGTCAATTATTGACTCGTCCAATTCTTGAAGCCAGCCGCATGAACTCGAGGGTTGCACTACAGTTCGCCCGACTAGAGAGCGGCCCAATAATGGCCAGAGGTGTCAAGCGGTGCAGTGCAAGTCAAAGGCAGAACATTACGGCAGATGCGAGGCAAGGCGATGCGATGCGATGTGCAATGTGCGATGAGCTTAGGCTTTGCATGATCCATAGATTCCAATGTGCTGCTGAGGCCACGAGAGCCGACAAATCTGGTGTCTAGACCGTACAAGAAATGACACTGATGTTGCGTCCTTGCATGGCTGAAATGCAAGTGGTTGTTGCGAGGTGTGGTTGATGACTGTTGGTAATTGGCTGGGCTGCAGCGTGACGAGAGGTTGAATCTAGCGGTGCCACGAGCCAATGACGACGTTGAAATAGACGCTTTACGGGGGTCGCTCTTTGGGCCTGTTTGGCGGTAACGGGCTTCTGATTGGCGCAGTGTTTCTCCCCGCTCTGGAGCTGCTTCTAAATATCGCAGCATTTAGCATGGGTTGTGCTCCACTTTTGATGCACGCAACTTACTTGATCCACACTTGCTTAACCGCCCACGCTTGTCCCGGGAGGGAAGAGGAACCGTTCAATTGTGATGGGTCGAGTGATAGTAGATGACATGAACTCGGCATTTCCTTGTCTGCAGCCCGTGATTGGTTGTCTCTGTAGTTGAAGAGTCCTTGTTTCTTGTAAATCTGTGCGTGTGTATGTGTATGTGTGTGCGTAATTCGTAATTCACACGGCAACGGATGTTATTGTCAATACATTCCATGGGTACTATCCATCCACATGATGATGGATATTGGATCCATGGATCCATGCAAAATGGCTGTGGCCGCTATACACGGCCGTTCCTTATAAACAGGACCAACACCCACTCCCAAAACCTCTCTTCTTCTTCTTTCTCTTCTTCTTCAGCAAGTCCTTTTCAATCGCAAATCCTGTTTCTGTTCTTGGGTCTCTAACCCTTCCTCCCTTTGTGTTTTCGTTGTTCATCGTGGAGCCGGTCTCTACTACTATCTTTCTAATTTTCGTTGTCTCTAATCAAAGATACCCGTCAACTCCAAAGCCTACTCAATAAGTTGCTGGCCAGCTTAGAGACATCAACCTTTAACGATTATCCTGGTTTTTTTTTTGCACGTCCCGCCTGTTATAATCATCTAATTACAGAAATCACGGATTTCACTTGCTCGCGCCAACTATCAAACAATATTGCATTGATCAAACTTTCATTGTTCGCATCATCGACTCACCAAACAACTCAAACGCATAATTGAATCAAATCAAATCAAAGCAAAGCAAAATGTCGGCTGTTCAACTTTCTTTCTCTCTCCGCGTCTCCTCTGGCGTTAAGACTGTCCACCTTCTCGGCTCTTGGGACGGTTACGTCGGTCAGCTCCCTCTCTCCAAGGACAAGTCCTCCTCCAAGTCTGGCTCCTGGAAGGGCACCTTTCGATTCCAGAACTCAACTCTTGAGGCTGGCCAACGATACTGGTACTACTACATCATCGACGGCTACCATGTTGCCCACAACCCCAGCGTTACCTCAACCATCGAGCCCACCACTGGCCGTGAGCTGAACGTTCTTGACGTTCCCACCGACTCTCACAAGTCTTCGTCCCACCGCTCTTCATCTTCCAAGTCTTCGTCCAAGTCCTCATCTAAGTCATCGTCGCACAAGTCTTCCTCCAGCAGCAAGAGCTCTTCTCACTCCTCCAAGGACAAGGAGTCGCGATCTTCGCGATCCTCACGCCACAGCTCTAAGCTCTCAGTTGACATCCCCAAGGGTCGCCCCCTGTCAATCTCCCAGATCCAGGCCCCCAAGCCCATGTCTCCCCATGCGACTAAGCACATCTTGGATGCTTCCTACTACGACAACGAGGAACTTGAGGAGCTTGCCGACCGCTTCGGCAGCGCCAACATCGAGGACGAGTTCATCACTGACTTCAGCACATCACCAATCTCCTCCAGTGGTTCTTCTCTGTCCTACCGTTCCGACAGCTCTTCACCCAACTCGTCCCTCTCTGGCTACAGCACTCCCGGCTCCGACGTCAGCTCTTGCACTTGCGAGCGCTATGGTATTACTCGCAAGGGCGAGCGTGTCAAGCTCGACTGCGGCGGATCCCGTTGTGGCTATGATGACGATAGTGATTCCATCTGCTCTAGTGGCAGTGAAGACGAGTATGAGTATGAAACTTCCGTCTCGCGCACCAGCTCTCGCCGCCACGGCGTGGTCGCATAAACGCGCCAGTGTGCGGAGGGCTCTGTGGCAACAGGTTGAGAGAACCTCTAGCCGTTCATTCTTTAAATCGGGCATCCCCTGGCAGCCTCGCGCCGGGATGACTCGACCTATGTTGTTGTGGTAATATCAGCAATCATTTTTCTGTTCCGACCTGCGTCGCGCTGTCGGACGTGGATGGTACGCCGAGCTGGCCTCGTATGTTCCACCACGCCGATGCGTTGATCGTTAGCTAGGTCGATGCTGCGGCGGTTCGGCGCAGTCCTCTCGTGGCTGCGCAGACATAATTTTTCTTCCTCACTCTGTTGGTTTCTGAGTGAGCTGGGAGTCCTCGAAAGAGGCTGCCCCAGAAGCAAACAATGTCAACGCATGAGAATCTCATCTGTCCTGATGATGGGATGCCGTTTCCTGCAGACAATATCTGGATGTGGTTCAGGGCCTGGCGATTGATGAGGGTCTAGACTAGCCATTACGATGTATGAGGTGGATGATCAAGGGCAGCCATGAGCAACGATTTAATGAATGAAATAGCTTAGCTGTCTAGGATAGATGACGATTGAATCTATTCATGAAACGAGATAAGAGGTCTTGAGTAATGGATCAACGTGATGATGCAAAGCTAGCAATTTCGGTCTTTCGGTTCAATGTTCCTCCCATCATAAGGTACTTAGGTACTAAGGTAGGTACCTACCTACCTTAGTGGAGGGCCTCCAGGAGGCGGGGATCCAATCTTATGGCGGGGTAACTCCCTATCATCTATTGGACATTCATGTATTGCCCAGCTGTAGTATCACAAACTCATCTTCACCGTACTTGTAACGTCTTTTCTACATATAACATTGCGTTGATATCTCTGGTTTATGGAAGACGAGGCCTGAGGTTACTAGTGATTAGTCTCAAATTCAATTGAGTGCGTCTCAATATCTTCCTCAACTACGCCCCACGTCCTTCATTCATCCGTCGAGCTTCACTACACGATCTCAAGTGTAGCATCACCCAACTGCAAATATGTCCGACGAGCAAATCATACTCCCCATCATCGACTCCCACATTCACCTCTACCCAGCGGCCGAAACCGACTCCCTTACCTGGTACACACCCGATGGCCCTCTTGCCGGCCAACATTCCTTGGAAGAGTACCGCGAAGCTACCTCTTCGGCACCGTCTCTCCTAGGCTTCATCTTTGTCGAAACAGACCGCAAGAACGATGTTGAATCTGGCGCAGTCGATGGCTCCGGCTGGGAGCAGCCTTTGGCTGAGGTCTCATGGCTCAAGCGTGTTGCGCTTGGCCAGCCGCGCGAAGGAGAGGGCCACAGCCCCGAGGATGCAAAGTTGTGCCTTGGTATTGTGCCCTGGGCGCCGTTACCAAGCGGCCCCGAGGTTCTAGAGCGCTATCTTGATCGAGTGAAGGAGGCGGCCGGCGATGCTTGGCCTAAGATCAAAGGGTTCCGCTACTTACTACAGGACAAGCCTCATGGCACTATGCTGGACGATAAATTCATCGAGGGCGTCAAGCTTCTTGGTCGACGAGGATTCACCTTCGATGTTGGCATTGACCAGCATCGACGTGGAAAGAAGCAGCTCGATGAGGTGATCGAGTTTGTTGACCGTGTTCACGATGGTGTTCCCGAGGAGGAGAAGGTCACATTGGTGCTAAGTTCGTGTAGCCCTTCTTCCTCCCTCACTTCATTCTAACAGTGTATCCTTAGACCACCTCTGCAAACCCGACTTCAGCATCTATAACCTTACATCAGACCCCAGCTTCCACGCCTGGCGCACTGCCGTCTACACCCTTAGCAAAGACTCTCACGTCTATATGAAGCTCTCCGGTGGCTTCTCCGAGATGCCTGATTCCCTACGAAACCAGGACCCCAACCACATCTTCGAGGCTACTCTCGGTTGGCTCGGTATTGTCCTCGCCACCTTTGGCCCCAGTCGGATCATGTTTGGGAGCGACTGGCCTGTCTGCACTGTCAACGCCGACAATGCCTGGCCTAGATGGCGCAGCATCGTTGAACGTATGTGTTGGATGGCTACGCTGAGTGATGAAGAGCGCGCAATGATCTTTGGCGGTACGGCCAAGAAGGCTTATGATCTCTGAACCGAGGAATGGCATTATTAGAGCAAATACTATATATATAAAGGCCTAAGGCAAGCGCCCTTAATGAGATACATGAGTGTAAATAAACAGAAATTCTCATCAGAGAAATAATCGTAACCTGTGATATGAACGGATCTCATGATTGACCTCAGAGACGACTTTATATCCGGCCTTTTGATATAAGCTCCAAATCTCAGGAAGGAAAAGAAAATCAACTATGTTCGAGAAACTCCAATCTACAACTAACATCCATTGTAAAATGCAACGCCGGGCTCCCATGACCATCAGTCGTAGAAACGTCAATAAACAATGTCATGTCAGGGCTCTAGAGCAAGCTCGCGGCATCCCCCGACCATATGCTATGCAGAAAAACAGGCTCCAGTCATACAGTTTTATGTGTCATTAGTTTTCGCGTTCATCCGCCCCTTTGAGGCTCATTGTGTTTCTCCCCATCCAATATTACTCTGCTCCACGTCCTCGGTAGTTGCCCATCTTCTCAATGGAGTTCATGATGCCGCTACGGGCCATGCCGCCTGGACGAGGCAAGCCACCTGCGCTCTTTGTTCGCTCGTGAGGTGCTCGGAGTCCTGAACCTGGCGCGCGTAGTCCCGACGCACGACTGACACTGCTTCTAAAGTGATCTGCACTTCGTTTTGGCGTCTTAGTCTCAGGCTCTCGGTCATGTTGTCTCTCATGAGGGTAACGAGATGCAGACGGAGGCTGTTGAGCTTGTTGCTGTGGCTGAGTCTGAGGCTTTGGCGTCTGCGCAACAAAGCTCTGCATGCTCATCATCTCCTCGGCAAGTTGCACAAGCTCTCCCTTCTCTACGCGCTCCTTCTCCAGCATACTGCGCAGTGACTCGTTGTCGAGCTGTACTGTATGGACAACTGCCTCAAGTCGTTGAATATCGGCATTCAACTCCTTGATTGCTGCGCTGTCTCGGACTGCTTGGGCCTTGAGCTCATCGGCCTCAATGTTGTCGGGCTCGACTCTGTTCATTGTTGTATCTCGGCAGACACGCAGACGTTCGTTCTCCTCGACAAGTTCTCTGATCTTGTTTTCAAGCTCATGGACACGCTTCTCCCACCGAGTCTCGTATGACTTCTTCAGGGCGGTAACCTTGGATTCGTGCTTGCTCTTATAAAGAGCATGAAGCTCACGAGCCACTCGCTCGACTGCAATCTCAACTTCGTGATTGGTGTCGTTTGTGCTCTTGGGCTTTTCGGGCGACGACTTGTCAGTGTCTTTCCCGGCACGCATGCCCGCCATCTTACTCTCCGCCTCTTGGTGCAACATCTCGGCTGCTTCACGTCGCTTCTCACTCTCTTCCAACTTCTGTTCGAGCTCTTCCTGTTCTCTTTGGGTCTCCACAATTTCTTCTTTGGCCTTCCGCAAGACATGTTCCATCTCACGACCGCGGTTCTCCCAACCCTCTTTCTCAGCAGTAAGTTGCTCTTTGATAGAGCGTTCCTCACGGAGCTGCTCCTGGGACTCACCCACTCGCTTCTCTGCATCGCCAACTGCGGCCTTCAGCGATTGCACTTCGGCTTCCTTACCACTCAATGAAGCTTTGAGTGAGCTGATCTCTGACAGAAAGTTAGATTTGAGAGACTCGAGTTCTCTCGCGGTGATGCTGGGAATGCTTCGAGGTGTAGGCATAGGGGGCATATCAAAGTCGATGAGGTTGGCAAATCCGCCACGAGAAGGCGTCGCAGTTACATCAGGTGCTGTGCGAGATGGCGAAAGCCCGCCCTTGGCCGGTGACTTTTGGGGTGATCTCTGAGGAAAACGCAGCTGCTCTGTGAAGTCCAGAAGATTCGTTGTGTTTCCCGAGTCGTGTCTCGGTCTGGCTCGCGACGTTCGTGATGGGGAGGGATCAGCTCGTGTGTTTGCCCGAGGCGTGAGACAACCCATATCGGACAGCTTGGTGGGGCTTTGGCCGAGTTTGGCAAACATGGTTAGGTTGGGCACAGCCGAGAAGGTACTGAAGGTACTGATCGCTGTATCGTCAGGGCACACGGAATCGTCGACCTCCATTTCCCCAGAAGGGTTAACGTTGATGGTGCCAGTAGTGACGTCCATGTCGTCCAGGCCGTCTTCCAGGACGCTCTGCTCATCTTCAAAGATCTCGATTGCGCGCTTTAGGCCTTCATTTTGCCGCACTGCATCCTCTAGACTCATCGTGCTCTCTTGGGAGGCAGCGCGGGTTGTGTCGAGAGGGTTGCTGATCTTAACAGGAAAACGCTTCTCAGGAGACACCTTTCTAGGGCTACGAGCGTTGGGGCCCAGTCTATCTGTTGGTCTTCCGTCTCTCACCTCTCGCTGGTCGGTGAGGATCTTCAACGGTGAAAGAGTCGCGCCAGAGAGGACTCGAGAGTGCCGTGATTTTGAGGGAGAGTAGTTCTCCTGATCGGAAAGTGCAGTATCGCTGAGGGCAGACACGAAAGGAGATGATCCCTGAGAGGGTTGACTCTGTGATTCGGAGGATGCAGAGACTGTTCGTACCTCGTAGGAGTCGTACCGCTGAGCAGTAGCTGGTGTCTGGATATTGAGATTTGAACCTTGGGCGGGCGACAGTGGTGTTTCCATTGTGATGCACGCTGAATCAAGGAAATGAGATAATCAAACAGTCAATGTGTGTAGTCACAGTTCCAGTCGGTAGAGGATATCGTTGACTTGATATTCTGGTTCAAGCCACTTTTGAGCAGTGTTGCTTGTTTAGAAAGTCAAGTTCAACGGTCGCACGCTAACACCCAATATGTTGACTTTAGGTAGTTGACCCGACAACAGCCAACAGTGGATCTCTCACGTGGTAATCATACCTTAATCAACATTCAACTATCTTGTAAATGGTTTCTAAGGTAAATACCAACGTAAGTAGTTACAGGCAAGACGGCATGACATTCATTTCATTTACCATTGCTTAGTTGCGTTATCACATATCAATATTCCTTGCATCTCACAAAGTTATTACAGACTGACTTGTTACTTAGGCGCCCCTATGCCCATGTAAGTGCTTTTGTGCACTTGATCTCATACACTTTGTAACACTCATCGCCATGACACATTTGCACAGGAATCTTGGCGCATATGATCCAACTCTCTAATTGTATCTATTCTTGAGAAGAAAAAAACAGCTTTTATTGTTCCCTCATAATTCGTTACCTAATAAAGCAACACTTCTTAAAAAGAAAAACACACATCGTCTGTGCCCGCGTTTTCTGGACCACAGTGAAACGCGAGCACATATGAAAAGAAGTGAAGAAATGAGAAATGTAAGATCGTAATTCATAATTCAGAGCCTTTCCCATAGGTTCCCTTCGGCGTCTTGACTTTCCAACATTTGGGCTAGCCAAGACAGCTCAGTAAACAAGGGTCCAGTCCAAACTCATCATTCCCGCCTGGGATCATTACAGGCAGTACTGTCCCATAGTATGCGATCATATCGCATTTCGGAGTAAATCATCGAAGTAAAAACCTTGCTGCAGTGACTCTTTCCAGGAATTAAGCCTCCATGCAGACCGTGACTCATTAGTCGTTGTATATCCGTGACAGAGCATGCTAGATCAACAAAAAATCGGAAGTCGTGTCGTGAACTCGTCGGCATCATCTTTGCAATCAAGGGCTTTCCGATGAGGGACACTCCAGTGCCCAGCAAAAAAGAAAGAAAAGAGTTCTTTTTAGAGAAAAAAGGAAATTGAGAGAATGTGTATCCATGTCCCTGATTGTCAGAGATGGGACGTATCATAATTTTCGCTTGCACTGTTCAATGAGTGCACGGGGGAGGTGCCACTGTTCCTTGTAAAACGTCGACAACAAAACACCGGGGGTCATCTATCAGTCCTGAAAACTAACCGAAAGATTGCTGTCTTCGAGGAGCGCTAATGGCAGAAGGAGGCCGAGCGCCAGTATCGTACACCGGGGCAGAAGGATACGAAGGAGACGCAGCAACAGTGGATGCGGGTCGAGCCAAGTTGTCATAAACAGGAGCAGGGGCATATGAGGGAGAGGTGCCGATGCTAGAATGAGGGCGATTCATGGCGTCATACTGTGGAGCAGGGACACTCGTCTCCATGGTCTTGTGTCGCTTCAGGTCAAAGTTGTTCAAGTGATCATGTACATTTGGGCCAGGTCGTGGCGTCTCCGCCTCATCATCTCGTCGTTTGTATGGGCTCATGCCATTCATGACACCAGGCTGGCCATACCCGTTGTGTAGGGTGTAGAATCCGCCAGGAGAAACCATGCTGTCATTCGATGTTATGGTTTTACGCCGCTTTACTTCGAAATTGCCCGCGGAATCATGTCCATTGGGGCTTGATCGGTGAACGTCATCATCCTCATCTCGACCTCGCTTGAGCATACCTCCGTCTCCATTAGCAAGAGGCTGATGATGAACGTTCGGTAAAGGCTGAGCATATGCATTCGACAGAGCAGGCATGCTACCAGGCATGTTGTTCATGGTGTCGTGTGGATTATGCGCTGACCTATGAACCTCGTCATCTTCCTCTCTGCCCCGCTTGAGCATTTCTCCTCCATTTTGCATAGGAGGCTGATGTACATTCGCAAGGGGAGGCTGTTGAGGGTAACCATTAGACATTGCGTGCATGTTACTCATATGATCATGTCCATTAGAGACTGGTCGGTGCATATCTTCTTCTTCTTCTCGCCCTCGTTTAAGCATACCACCTCCATTTGGCATGGGGGGCTGGGACCCATTCGTGAGAGGCTGGGGAGTGCTTGCGAGAGACTGGGGACCATTTGCAAGAGACTGAGGAACGTAGCCTCCGGTTGGCAAACCAGGCATCATTGGGTGGTGCTGTCCAATGGAAGGCAAAGCATTGGGAGCAGGGGGTCTCTGACCACCGAGTCCTTCGTGCTTGCGGCGCTCGGCAGCTGCCATGACCTGACTGGTCCGGTTCGAGTTCGAGGGATGATAAAGGAGTGCTCCGATATTGTGGACAAACAAGGGGAACAGGAGCTCTGTGATCTTCTCCTTGTTCGCAAAGTCTAGTGCACGGTCGTAAGGAATCCTGGACCATCGTTAGTTAAACATCCAGCAATGGGTCTACAGATCCAACTATATGGGGATACATACCAGACACCTTTCAAGTGCATGGGACCAATCTTGACGACGTGGCGAACCTTTTCGCTTTTCAAGATGCCGTCCCTTCGACCTCGAGTCATGCCAGCGACATTTAATAGTTTCGTGCCGTTAATCATGTGGTTATCTGTACTTCAAGTCAGCTGGTGTATAGGGTGCTTAGGGGCAACAATTCTGACCTTCTCTCCGTGCTACACATATACCTCTAGCTTCCACCTGGAAGCAGAGGCTGCCTTCGTCTTCCCACAAGGTAGCCGTGACTCTGGGCTTCATACCGGGGGGGTTATGCTGGCCAGTTGTGTCGAAAGCGCCATTATTACTACTGTTACTGTAACCTGGCTGCTGCATTGCTCCTTGGTTGCTGAGCGCTGAAGGTACTGGCAGTACATTCTGGGGCGCGGGCATAGGAGTGGAGACTGCGGTAGTTGGAGCACCATTCGTAGAATAGCCATAGCCGTACTGTGGTGTCGAATAATGAGGTGAATAATACATGTCTGGCTGGGGATGGCCTTGGTTCATCGCGGAGGTGTTGTTGTAGTTTTCAATGGGGGATGATGGGGTGCGGTTGGTCTCAACGGTCGAGATACGGCGGTTGAGCACTCTCTGCTAGAGATAGAGAGAGGTAGGGCTGGCGTAACGTTAATATGGCAGCACAATTGCGAAGAGGAAGCAGTCGAGGAAGGATGACTGCAAACTCGAAGGAAGAGGAGGTGGAGGTGGACGGCAAAAGAGAAAGAGACCGGCAAAGAAAAAAAAAAGAGAGAGAGAGAAAAGAAATAGAAAGAGAAAAGGAAAAGGAAAAAATCCCGAGAAGGTCAGGATCTTGGTGGTGAGAGGCAGAATGAAGAGAAAGGAACAGAGGAGGCAGGTAAGAGGTACGTACCCTCAACTTGCTTGATCAAGGGCCGTGGTAGAGGTACCCTCAGTACCCTCAGGACCTTGAGCAATACCCGCCCCGCAGGCAGGCAGGTCGGGACGGGGGGCCAGACAGGCGATGGGGGGGAGTGCACTTTGGCTTGGTGAGGAGTGTGAGGGAGTGTGGAGCATAAGAAACAGAATCAGAATTCATCCTTGGTGAGAAGGAAACGAAAGGGTGTGGCAGATATCCACCACAGATCCAATCCTATCAAGGGCAAAGAGGGGTTAATCCTTAGTTTAGTTAGTCTGGTTCAAGAGGAAACGAGAGGCAGGTGAAGAACATCATCCACAGAATGAAGTCAAGAAACCCATTTTTATGAGCAGACGGGAGGCGGAGAATGATAAAGTATATTCCAAAGTCAGGGAAATACTATTTCTTAGGTACCTAAGGTATGTAAAAGCTTTGAAAGGCCTGAATTGTATTGTTCATTTGACGAAATCATGCTCAACGGCCTGCGGCACTAAAAAGAACGACCATGCAGTATGTATGCACACGCACCCAATATGAGTCTATTTGGGGTGCAGTGGACCACTTGCATGCTCTGCTCGTACCTTGAACTTCGCGGTTTGTGTGCATGGCACAGAATGGTCACGGTTGATAAGGTCCAAAGCGATAAAGAAAAATAAAATGCCTAATTTCTAAGGCTGATCGCCATCGTAATTGTTCCTGGATAACGAGTCCATCGTGTTTTTTACTTCCGAAATATAATGAATTATCTGAAGAATGAATTTGAAAACCCTTCTCACCGTACGAGCCGACATCGCCCTTGACTTTTCCAGGTGTGTGCTGGCGTGGATCATCAAATAGACTAGACTATCTTTGGCCTGACCACGCACGGTACGATACCTACTGTGTTATGCTTGAGGTAGGTTCAAGCTGAGACTCAATGCTTGGGTACCCGCTGTCCTCAGGATTGAAGGCTTTTGATATCTCGTCTTTCCATGAGCACAGAGCCAGACATGACCTGGATGCATCGTGTTATTCTTGAAGTATTCCGTCCTCCCCATCTCATGGTCTAGAAGTCTCCTGTCAACGCACAACAGAACCAGGGGACCATCCAGCTCGCAACCTGCACACAAACTCGGTGGAGGAAGGACTCTCTGTAGGGCGTTGTTAAAAGCTAAAGAGCGCTCCCAGCAACTTTGGTGGGTGGTGCGAGGGGTGCGGCTACAGGGGCAGAGGGGATTCATTGGGGTGTAGCCAGAACAGCGTAGCACCAGGCCACCTCAAAGTGCGTTGGGCGGAGGAGGGAGTTGATCATGGGTTTTCTCTGAGCGGTTGTTCGTACGGTTACCGACTGAGGTATCGCGACGGCTACTAGTACTGGGGTCTCTCCCTGGGTAGAGTGATCGGTCACCCAGAATCCCAGTGGCTACAGGAGACCACGGGGCCGGCAGGGCTACCCAGGCCACTGTGTGCAAGGATGAAGGATCCGGGGGGAACAGACGGGAGCGATGCTTGGTGTCATTAACCCCTGGCAGCTCATACTCCGCTTACTCGCGCCAGCTGTTACTGTGCACCCACAGTGCACCTCAGCACCCGCTTGATGCGACAGGAAAAGCCCGCACACAGCGTCGATTCAAGATACAGCTTTTGAGACGGGCAGAGAGTAAGTCATAACATTGGAAGCCCTACTCACATTCACCATTAGGTGATGCCTTGATCATACCTGGCTGCAGCTTGTTAATCCATCTAAAACCCAAGTCACCTCGATCATAAGTTGTTCATAAACAGTGAGATTGACTACGTAGATCACAGTGTCACTTTGATTGGTCTTTTCTCTCCTCCGGGACCTTGTTGTCGTCCATTTCCCACTCAATCACATCAATCCCTGGTTAGATGCTTGACCTGTGTACATACACAATTGAGGTAATACTGGCCAGGTTCTTCAACTGCAAGTATTCTCTGGATATTTCCGACAGGCTTACGGATATTAGGAATCATTCTTGCCCTTGTTTCATCAACGGTTCTTCAGGCTATAAACAATAGTTATCAAAGCATTCAAAAACGGCTGTGAGTCTATCTGATGTCGTCCATGGCTGCGCTAGAGTTCAGGTCGCCTTTGTGTCACGTCAGTTTGTTGTGGGCTGTGCTTTTCTCATTTGTCTATCTGGTTTGTGTTATTGCCGTGTCGTGTCAGTGTCGTGTTATGTGCTAGTAGTGTATTGCGCTGTCGTGTTGTCTTTGTTATTGTGTGCTCTTGTCGCTTTAACGCCATTCGTCGGCTTTCAACTCTTGGTTGACTTCTTTCGCGCTCTCCTTCCTTGTAGCTCTTAGTTGCGGCACAGCACTGTGCAAACTACCCGAGGACTTTGCTCCCCATGTGAAGTACGGGCTGCATTTGCGATTGAGTTTCCAGAGCTCTTCAAACAGGTTCATCCAATCAGAGGTTTCGAACACCAACTACAAGAGACTTAGACCAAAGGAAGGGAGAGGGAGAATAATGGCATCAGAGTTTGCGCTTCCAGATTCTCAGCGCTTCTGATCTTTCTGCTTTCTTACCCCCGAATGATCGATCTGTAGGTAGTTAACTACCTAACTTAATCGTAGTTGTCAACGGTGCGCCAAACCACTACGGGACCGTTACTTTGGGTTCCCTGTATTGCGTCAAGTGCCGGGACAGCCTGTGCACCATTATTTCTGTGCAACTACCAACAACTCGTATTGAGATAAGTTGAGAAACCAAACGCGACCAAAGACCTTTCCATAGTGCCGAGAATTCAACAATGGGGGCATCATGCAGATTAGGAGCGGAAAGGCTGTGTACTCTCACTAAGTTCTGACTACGGAATTCGCTTGCGCAGGAACAGCCACCGATGATGAAGGGAGAGAGGTCTTGAACAGAGACTCACCAAGTTCAAGTTTCTATAAGAGGCTCAATGGCTTTGGTTCCGGCCCAAGATCATTGGTCTACAGTTGTCAATGCTCTTGTTCTGCCAACCTCCCAACCCTGCCTGAGCGAAATATGGCCACATCAGCATCCCGGTCTCTCTACATACATACAGTTGCTCAAGCCCGAGCCCACCGTCGTTCGTGCGGAAGTCCGTCAATGGCCCGGCAATCTCAGCAAGGCCCATGCCTCATGGGCCATAATCGCATGGATCGCCGCCGCTCTCCGAGCTGCCCGGCTTTCCCCTCTTTGACTAGGATGTTGGAACAAGCATCCGGTGCTGGTGTTTATTGAGTTTGATTCGTTGATATAAGGCATATGTGGAGTTTCTGTCCTCTCTGTTCTGCATACTCCGTAGCTGAATGGGAAATCGTGTCCATCAAGTCATCGTCCTCGTGGCTGAGCTTCATGGCCCACCAATGATGGATGTCTTACGGATACACACAAGAAAATGATGAAGGGCTTGAGGGCCCAGTCAAGCACAGTGCCGGATTACCAGCGGGGTCTCTCATTCATAAGAGCTTCTCTACGGTTCCTGATCCATGGCCGAATGTCCTCGGGTCTGTGAGTTACGCTGTGGCGGTCTCGACGAGCCACTTGCCAGGTATCATGTCTCACTTGAGATCAGTTTTATCTCTGCTACTGTTACCTCTCTCCCTTGAGAAAGACTCGGCGGCAAGGTAACCTCTCGCGAGATTCACTGACGCTCAGACAAAGTACAAGCTCTCTCAGGGCCCCAGAATTTCCCGCCTTTGTTGAGCCTTTGACAATTGACCGGCTGCTTCAGCTTGATACAAAGTTTCGATGGTCTTTCTCATAATTTCCACTCAATCACCAAAACTTGGGCGCCGGCTCAGCCACCCGTTTCCCCAAGACATGTGACTTTTTTAAGTAGTACCGTAGTTTGTCCATCCTGCCCTCTCTCTCAGTCAAGACGCCAATGTTTGCTTTCCGTGCTCCAAATCTTTGCACTTGTTATCAAGCCTTTGAATGCGATGCCACTGCCTAGCAGCCTCCCACGTCAACTATTTCCTACATACGACTATCACGAGCCCGGCACAGAGGCAGTGGCACTTCTGTTCAATTGCATTTGACCCATTATTTGTGCCCAGCGAATATCTCGAAAGTCAACACAAAAGGTCAAGGGTATTAATCCAGCTGGCAAACTCTATCCGTAAAAGTATCAACAATCCATTGTTCACGACCCAAAAGTACCCTTACCTACCGCATCATACCGAGGCACCGATAAAGGGTCTGACCGGTTAAAGCCAACGCTCGCAACAAGTCAAGTCCAACCCCCTGACTTATAAGTGAGGAAAAAACCTCTCAAGTTAAGTCTACTTAGGTCCTGACTTATAAGTTACTTAAGTTAGTAGTAAAGTTAGTATTATATAGGTACATTTTACTTCTTTTTTTAAAGAATTTATTAAAGGTTTAGGGTAAGCCTTGTTATCTTATCTTATATTAGCTTTAGACTAACCTATTTAGGAAAGACTTACTTTATTTAAGTCAGTTAAGTCAAGTCAAGCCTAACCTTCAAAATACAATTCAATTC
>LTDI01000560.1:0-44190 GCA_001654545.1 Fusarium agapanthi
AGCTAGCTAGCTTAGAAAAGAGTGGTAATTAATTATATAACCTTTCTATTTTAGGAAAAGAGGCTCCTTTTACAGAAATAAGGCGCTAAACCCCCTGTGGGTTTAACAGTAGTTACAGGACTTGACTTGCCTCACCTACCTTACCTACCTACCTACTTACCTTAGCTGGCATTGGACTCTAGTCTATCTCTCACATCTGCGTCCCATAACTTCCGCCTGTTCCATCCTCTCCGACCTCAACTCAACACTCGCTGTGCGCGATTACCTCCTCCGAACTCCCTCATCATCTGCCGTCCGCAACGACAATCGCAATTGAAGTATGAGGAACTTCCTCGGCAAGCACAGCAACCGGTCATCGCATGCGCTCAGCGAGCCGCGAAACTCGTCCAAGACGCCTGCGACTTCAACCCCGACGAACAACAGCCAGACTCCGACAAGCGGTAGTGCTGCGACTCCTCAAGCGGCAGGCCACCAGCGTCAACCAAGCCACCAACCTCAGCAGCAGGATCAACACTACCAAGTTCAGCAGCACCAGCAACTCCTTGACGAGGCAGACTCAGCCTCCCACGGCGCCCACTTCGGCCACTCGCACTCGGTCGGTGCCAATGCCAACGCTGCCAGTGCTAATGCGAGCGCCAACAATCCTTCCAGCATAAACCCCCATTCAGCCTTGTCCTCGTCCCATAACACCGCCTTCAGCTCGAGCGAGTCCTTTGATTCACAACAGCCGCCTCCCCCCTCCCACTACCTGCAGAATCAACAGCCGCCGTTACATCTCCAACATCCCCAGCAGCAGCCTCAAGGTTCCCTACCGTTACTACCCTCCTCCGCCTCCGCTGGCGCCCCTCCCCCGCCGCATCTCTATAGCTCGCCTTCAGCCGCCAGTAGCACAACCGGTGCTAACATTAACCAACATCCTCCTTCTTTACAGCAGCAGCAGAGTTCCAACCTTTCTAACGTCGCATTTGATCCTCATCAGCCGCAGAGCGAATTTAACGACGCTAGCCTGGGCCGTTCGCAGAGTATCCGTTATAGCGCTGCCACGCCTTATAACCTCCAGACCTCATCCGTAGAGGACCTGAATCGTTACGGCCAAATTCAACCTCAGCAGCTACAACAGCAGCAGCAGCAAGCACAAGCACAAGCACAACAGCAAACAGCTCCTGCTGAGAAGCGCTCGACTCGAAAATTGTTTAAGGGCATATTTTCTGGGTCCAATCGTGGGGCGTCTGACGGCCAGCACCACCATAGCATAAGCATCGGCCACAATAACAACCAATCCTACGATAATACTGGCGGCCTTGCACGTCGGCCTTCCAAGCGGGTGAGCAATCCACCGCCTTTTTCTTCTGAATCGTTCCCTGCTTTTCTTGTTCCACTTCTTACCAGTTGTGAGCTGGAACCCCAAGTCTTCCTAGCTTGTTTGTTCACTTGTCTCTTCCCCTCTCTCAGCCCAGCCCAACACCCCAATCTCACTCCGCCTTCCTCTCTGCTCTACCTGTCACTCGGCAAAGCACTCGGCCAGCCACAGTCGTCAAGCCCAGTCCAGAACTTGACCCAATCTCCTTTCATCATCTCTAGCCCAAGCCCAAGCCCCAGTCGTTAATTCTGGCTACTGTGCCGTGCCATTGGCTTTAGCCGCCCTCGCCGCGTCCGCCAGCTCAAGCTGAGCTCCTCAGCAGGTCCAGCAGCTCCCCGACAGTCAACGTTCCCCTTTACCCCAGCTTTCGTCTCGTCAGGGCCTCGACGATATCCATGAACACTATACCGCGCATCAATCTAACCTGCCATCACCTTCACAGACTTCACGAATTTCGCTCCACAACACCATCCGCCAAGTTTCTGGTGAGGTAGACCAACAACAACATCAGCAGCAGCAGCCGCCTTACGAGGACGCCGCCGCCTATCACCAGAACCAAAGCCAGGCCCCGCTACAGCAGCAGCCGCAAACCCACGTTCAGGTACATACGGAGGATCAACAACCACAAAGCGCTTACGAGACGAACGTCTACGACCAGCAACAATCACCTCCACAGCATTCGCCTTCGCAACAGCCTTATCAGTTCCCAAACGCTCAACAGCAAGGCAACTATCACCAGGGTGGTAATCAAGGTGGAGATCTACGATCAGTTCCCGCACACTTGGGCCCCAGCGCACAGTTTCAGAACCCTGAAACAGTCTCTCAGTTCTCGCATGAATCGCCTATCGCCGACTCGGACCAGCGTTCGGCCAAACTGCAATCAGCAACCAACTCTCCCGCTGTGAACCACGCCCTGTATATACAGAATCAAGGTTCAACCCCGAGCCTTCCTCCTGCTCAACAGACAACCATTCAGCCGCAGCAACCCGGTATGGCACCACCGACCGGAGGACCTCCATCCGCGCGCCGTCCCGACTCCGATAAGTTGCGTGGACAGGCCGATGTCCCCGGTGGTCCGCCCCCCACTTACCGTCCCGCCAACTCTATGAACAACATGAACCCACTACCTCCCGTGCCGCCACAGTCGGCCGGCCAGTCACCGGCCTACCGTAGCGATCGCCCATCTCCCTATGAGGGCCAACCCGTGGATCAAGGAAGGGACAGCCCCCAACCAGTATCTGCAGTTCCCGCTGAGGCTGGCGAAAATGACAAATCTTTTAAGGACCTGTGTAAGTACAGACCAGAAGAATCTCTGCCTAGGCGCAGTGAGTACAGCATACTGATTGTTTACAGTAACTAAATACAAGAACGTCAAGAGACTCTACTTTGATGGTAAGGGGCAGATTGAGGTCCTCAATGGTCAAATCGTGCATCTCCAGAATGCAGTCGCCAACCAGCGAATGTCGCAATCGCGTACCGCTCTCGACGACAGTGAATACTCGACACGATTCAACCGACTCAATGGTGCCATTAACAACCTCTCGTTCAACATTCGAAAAGATTGGCGGTGCGTGCCGCAATGGCTTGATAAGTATGTCAGCACAGAAGCGCTCAAGACAGGAAAGGCTGAGATGACAGCTATTGGACGCGCTGTGATCTCACGTTGGATCATGGAGGAGATATTCAACAAGTGTTTCCACCCTGGATTAGATGCGCAGCTGAGCCAATCTCTCAAGGAGATTGAGCTGGGCATTCGAAGCAACACGCATACTTTGACTAGTCAGGAAGAGTTCGACGCCCTGACGAACAAGATCGTGAGCTGGCGGATGACATCATTGGACGGTTTGCACCGACAGCTCAACTCAGCAGCTGCGAACGATAATCGCAATGCATTTATCGCCAAGTCAACGGCATCCCTGACAAGCTGTCTTTACCAGTTCCTTTGCAGCCCACCACCACCTGGCGTGGATGGTAGCGCATCGATGATCGTGGAGCTTGCGGTGGGCATTGCGGCCAACCTTCCCCTAGAGAGTCGGGATGTGGCCATTACCTACCCGTTGCCTGGAGAGATCGTCCAGCCGCATGTGATGGAAGTTGAGAAGGCTGCCTTGCCAGTCTTGGAGGCTCAGAAGGGAGAGGGAGAGAGCGACGATAAGGACGGCGATGATGAAAAGAGCGGTAAAGCTAAGACTGGTACGTTGAATAATGCAGCCCCGCCCGAGAGCGGGGAGGGTAGCGATGCTTCAAAGAGCGCAAGGAAGGATGCTGACAAGGACACTTTTGTAGCGGCCCTGCCGAAGGACTCGAACAGGGTGCGATTCGCAGGATTTATGGCGTTGGAAGTACGAGGGAGACAAGTTCTGATGAAGGCGCCTGTCTGGACTCTGTGAAGACAAGTACTTTGAGTGTTGATACGTCTATTACGATGAAGCTCAGGGAAACGAGCAGTTAGGACCATGTGTTGGGTGAAATGGCGAGGCGACAGTAGATATCCGAGGGCCCGAGAGTTGACTGAGGGTTTAAGGGGTTGTGGCAACATGATACCGAACAGGGCAAGATGGGACAAAGGATCACGAACGGCATGATGATGGCTTTTATTATTATTAAGGGATACTGGATGCGGACCCTTATTTTGTTCTTTGTAAATACATGTTACCATGAGACGAGCAGTTCATGATGCGACAAGGATTTCCTATTGGCATCTGGCTGCATGTACAAATTCAGTTTAGAGTCATGAAAAGGCTCCGAATCACGTTATTTGAGTATAATGAAGGTGCCTGACCTGGAGTAGGATGGATGATATAATCACCTACCGTATTTGGACTTGATGCAAGATGAGTCGAAGGGCCCAAGCGACCTGCTAACTAAGGACCTACCTTAGTAGCTTACCTAGGGCTGAATTCTATGAGGCTCATACTGTAAGATCCTGGGGATAGAGTACCTACCTAGCTTCTAGGTTAGAAGATGGTACTTAAAATGAACGGTCAAGGAGTCATTCCTCTCAAAAGAGTCATCCCACAGTAACAAATATCCATATACCTTGTTGATTTATTAAGCAGGGTCCTTTTCACCTTACCCGCTGAATCCATAGTGGCGAGGTCATCCTTAGCAATTTGCTTCAAGTGAGTCATCAGGCTCATTACTGTTTTCAGACGTGCTCAGGGGGGTGCTGAGAGCAAATTTAGCGACGACCCAAGGTAACCTTTAGTTGCTGACTGCCTGAGCTCCACTATCTGATCCAGAAACCGCATTACATAAATAACGGCGAGAGCCCCTCTCCCACCCCGCTTCAAGAAAAGAAGAAGGAGGAGGGGCAAGAAAGCAAAACCAACCAGACGAAGAAAAAAAAACCTACGACGAGCATCCACTTTGCGATAACTTCAATCTTCAACTACACCAAACCTCCAAAATTCTAGACTCTACTGCGACTTGCACGTTCCAGACCACTACAGCAATCATGGCCGTCCGCGCTCAATTTGAGAACTCCAACGAGTATGTCATCTTTGTCGTCTTTTCTTCTGGTGATGAAAGCTCAGCTCCCTGTGCCTCAAGCACCCCGCCCCCGCCTTTCTTATGCGGCGCATATGGATGATATGCCTTGTGTATAATGTGTATGAGATTGAAATATCAGAACTTGAAGCTAACCTGAAATCTTCAGGGTCGGTGTCTTTTCCACCTTGACCAACTCTTACGCCCTCGTGGCTCTCGGTGCCAGTGAGAACTTCTACAGGTAAAGTCCTCTCCTCTCACCTATCTTGACTACGAATTTCATGCTGACATGTTGCAGTGTCTTTGAAGCCGAACTCCAAGATATCATTCCTACTGTGCGAACCACAATCGCTGGTACCCGTATCATTGGCCGTATGACCGCTGGCAACCGAAAGGGTCTTCTCGTTCCCACAACCACAACCGACCAGGAGCTGCAGCACTTGAGAAACTCACTTCCTGATTCAGTCCGAATCCAGCGTATCGAGGAGCGCTTGTCAGCTCTTGGAAACGTCATCGTCACAAACGATCACATCGCTCTTGTACACCCTGATTTGGAACGTGAAACAGAAGAGATCATTGCGGATGTCCTCGGCGTGGAAGTATTCCGTCAGACTGTCGCAGACAATGTCCTGGTGGGCAGCTACATGAGCCTGTCAAACCAGGGTGGTCTTGTGCATCCCAAGACTCCTATCCAAGATCAGGACGAATTGTCCAGCTTGCTTCAGGTTCCTCTCGTCGCCGGTAGTGTCAACCGTGGTTCCAACGTTGTTGGCGCTGGAATGGTCGTCAACGACTGGCTCGCCGTGACTGGTCTCGACACAACTGCCACTGAACTCAGCGTTATCGAGAGTGTGTTCCGCCTCGGCGAGGGTCAGGGCCCCAGCAACATCAACACGAGCATGAAGGACACCATGGTCGAGTCTTTCTACTAAGTTTGGCCTGATTTGTGGTTCTGTTTCTCACATTCATACATACACACACATATTGCTTATGGGGCTTTGCTGTTACGTTACTCGTCCGGTAATTGATTGGACGAGCGATAACCATCGTCGCGACAAGACGAACGAACTTTCAACTTATACGGGGCCTGGTGTTTGGAAACTTGCATGATTTTGCGGTGCGGTTGATATCAGGAATGAAGTATTCATGATCATGATCATCGAATGATAAATACTCTTACAGGGACGGCTCTCGGCCATCCCTCTCGCACAGATGGAAAAGGACATGTGGTTCCAAGGCCAGAGTAGGGATAGGCCTGCTCATCTACACGACCCATCTGATCTGCTTGGGTTGTGGGATTGCTGTTGCAGCAGAGTATACACATGTTGCGTTTCAGAAGTACCTGACAAAGGATAAGGTAGTTGAGGGGATCCATTGCATCTCAAGAGGTTGACGCCTTGCTAGAACCAATTTACAGTACCTGGTAATCAGCCAACCCTATCAAGTCAATCAGTAACGCCTGTCTGTCTGCCTACCTACCTATATATGACTAGTCTTTGTATTCTCAAGGTAGTTAAGATATGAGTTTTAAACTCAAGAAGTGTCTGTATGTAAGAACTTTAGTTCTCGATTCTGCCCCACCACTGAAACTAGGTATTCAGAGAGAATTCGTGACATGTTTGATAGATTCTGAACACCTCGACTCGGCGTGTATGAACATTTGGTACATACTGTAGCTACCCGAATCTATCATGGACATTTCATAGTGTAAAAGTTTGAGAAGGTGCCCGTAACTAGGTATCTAGGTACCTAGCACCTGAAGAATTACCCCACTTTCACCGCCTGCTCCTTTTGGACATTTCCTCGATAACCCCACCACAAAATATGATCATTGTCATTGTCACTGGTAATGTCAATAGATCAAAAGATTCTGAATAGCTTCATTCCTTTCGAAGCCCAAATAAAGTCTTCCACAATGTCCTCAAATGAAAATCCCCACCACCTTGAGCCGTCAAAACTTGGCACAAAACAATAGTACCATCTCCCTTCGCCTCTGCCTTTCAAACTGCAGACTAACACTCTGCCCCAAACAGCTGGGATGACCTTTACACGAATGAGATAACAAACCACGCCGCTGACCCCTCCGACATAGGAACTGTTTGGTTTGACGATTCAGATGCTGAAGCAAAGATCCTCGAGTTCCTAGACGGTCTGCTTGACCCCTCTGACCCAGACTCGCCTGTCCTCTCCCACGACACCACCACCTTTCTCGACCTTGGCTGCGGCAACGGTTCTCTTCTCTTCTCCCTCCGCCAAGAGGATTGGTCTGCGCGAGCTCTTGGCGTGGACTACAGCCCCCAAAGCATTGCACTCGCGCGACAAATTACCACCACAAAAGACGACCTCGAGAAGCCTGTCGAATTCGAAGAGTGGGATCTTATAGCTGGACCATACAGCCCTGTCCTCAACGGCGAGCAGACCGAGGGCTGGGATGTGGTACTGGACAAGGGCACCTTCGATGCCATCTCTCTAAGTGACGAGGAAGATGCTCAAGGACGACGGCTATGTGAATGTTATCGAGAGCGAGTGCTACCCCTTGTTCGAAAGGGTGGCATCTTCTTGGTGACAAGCTGCAACTGGACCGAGACGGAGTTGAGAGGCTGGTTCGAAAAGACCAGCGAAGAAGGGTTCCAAGTCGTTGGCAGAGTTGAATATCGTTCCTTCAGCTTTGGAGGCCACAGAGGCCAAACAATCAGCACGCTCTGCTTCCGCAGGGTATAAAAGATATAGTTGATACAGTGCAATTTGAAGAACAAAAAAAAAAAAAAAAAGATACCCGTCATCACTCTGTGCTGGCTCCAGCACATGCTCTAAACAGTCAATATCATTCACCTCTGAGAGCCCTTGTTGTATCATACAATGGTATTTGGACTCGTGTCAATGCTTGGACTATCCCTCTTGGACTCCTCCCCATTTTCGTGATCCCAAAACTTCATCTGAGTTCATCTCCTTACCCCTTTCAGAGGCTCCGCATCAAGCTTTTGTTTATCGCATCTTTTGCAGAACATCCCCCTTTGTCATCTTGACTCAACTCAGCGCAGCAATGTCCAGCTCCAACTAGTAGCTTCTAATATGCAAGGTACGACTTCATAGGCTTCTGTTTGTCTTTCTCTCTCTCTGTAGCGATATGGACGGGACAAAACAAAAAGCAGACAAAATCTGTCTTGACAATGATTATTGCTTCATTACGTCTCTCATCTATGGCGATGTATTCATAGGCTCCCCGCCAGCAATGGGTCCCGAGATCTCGGCAGCTGCTGTCGTCGCAAAATATCGCACATCCACGTCGTCGTCCTTTTGCAACTTCTCCAGGTTAGGAACAGCTCGTTGTTGGATCAGCTCCGAGCCCCGAGGCGACGGTGTGATCTCACTGCCCTGCTTCTCCAGATCATACAGGGTACCCTCGTCTGGCAGACGTCGAAGCACATTGATGAGAACGCGGTATGTCTTGGCCACGTTGAAACGGATGTTGGGGATATCGTCAGTGACCAGCTTGTCGAGCATAGGGAGGATCGACTTAGCAATCACATCCATGCTCACAACGCTCGCCAATGTCTGCAAAAGAGTCAGTCTGGGCTCACAGTTTCAGGCAAGGGCGATAATCACCGAGATAGCAAAGCAAGTGGTCATCCTGTAAAGGTAGTTAGGGTGGTTACCCATAGCCATAACCTTGGGGATGATAGCTTCGCTGGCCCACTCAACACCAAAGACCTCAGTGAGCTTCTTCAGGTTGTGAGTAGCGGCTTCACGGATAGAGAAAACGGTATCTCCCAGCCAGCCCATGCACAAATTGCTGAGCTTCTCATCGAAGAATTGAACGCCCAGTTGACTGGCGAGGAGAGGGATGTACTCGATAATCGCAAGTCTCACTCGCCATTGCTTATCCTCGGCGAGTTGTACAATTGCGGGAAGAAGTGACTGTGAGAGGAGGTCGATGCCAATGACTGCTTTACGTCAGCTTCACATCGTACATGATGAGTTGTGCGACTGACCTTGGTTCACGAGCTCAAGCTTGGAGATGATGTGCAGCCTAACCTCCGGGAACTCGTCCTTGAGCATCTGAAGGAACATGGGGAGAAGGTGGTCGATAGTTCTGAGAGGGAAATTAGAATCGAGGCCCTGTTCGCAAAGACTGACTGACGTACTCTTGCTTTCCAAGGATAGGAGCCAGGCCACTGATCTGGGTACCAAGCGCAGCACGGACATGTTGGGATGTATCCGAGACAAGATCCTCAATGCTGCCCATGATGTCGTTGAGGAGCACGTTACGATCCACAAGAGCACAGAAGCCGGGAATCTGGCCAGCAATAGCGGTTCGTACCTCAGCCTCGTTGTCCTTGAGAAGTTTTACGAATGCGGGAACGAGGTCTCTAGAAACAACCTCCTCGTCTACCGCCTTAGCAATCTGTAAAAATTAGCATCAGTAAGGAACATAAAGGAGTGACAGGTGTTGTGAACCTTCTCAAACCGATCCGCGATCATGTATCGGACTCTCCAACTCTTGTCCTCTATCAAATTGCGTAGGGCTGTCAGCAACACACCATGGCTGGCCTGTTGCTCCTTGGGAACGGCTTCGGCAATAGAGATGAGAACCTCGACTGTGAGTAATCGGACGCTATCCTGATCATCTTGCGCGAGGTGTTGGAAAAGGGGTATCATTTCGTCGACAACGATGGTGGCGGGCATCTCCTTGACAAACTTGGCGAGATTGGTGGCAGCCTGGCGACGGACCATGGGTGTCTCATCGTGAACCAGCAGGCCAAACTGCTGGCGCAGCTGCTCTTGGACAGGCGGGGAGACTTTGTTGTAAGGAGTTGTGAAGAGGCCGCATCCCGAGACCTTTGATGTGAACCAATCGGCCTTGGCGAGGCGAATTGTGAGGGGAATGAAATATTCCTCGACTTGTTGAGAAGAAAGCTCGGTGCAAATCTTGTTCAGGGACTCGACGGCCTGCATTGACAGTCAGCGTCAGGAGGGGCGATTGAAGAAAACGGCATGTTCGTTTACCTTGTCGCGAACGACGGGCTCCTCGATAGAAGCGAGGTTCTCGAGGGGAGACAGCAGAACGTGACCCCACTGGGAACCGCCGACATACTCGACAAAGCCGCCAAGCTCCTCGCTCAGGGCAACGAGGACCTCATCTTCATCTTCCACGGATTCTGCATAACATCAAGGTTAGGAGACGTCTTTGGTTTTAGAGCGCATACTGGTAAGCGGGAGAGCTAATCGAAGACTGACCATCGAGGAAGGGAATAAGCTCCTCACGGGTTCGTTCAGCGCCGAGAGCGAGAGCAATGGTCGAGAGACGGTGGATGGCGTTGAGACGGAGCAAAACATCATCGTGCTGGAAAGGAATCGAGAGTCAGTAATGAACGTGTAGTTGTTCGCTTCTTGGCGATAAGTCAACCACGCAGGAAGGGGAAGCGTTGGGATGGAGCGTGGCGTCACCGCCAAACTTAGCATACCTTCAGCTCGTCAATAAGGACGGCGATAGGGTACAGCTCATCGCCAGAGTTGGGCGCGTCAGCCATGGCGAGCGGGGCGGTAAGATCGCAGATTTATCAAGAAAATGAGTGGCAGCGTCCGAGATGAGTCGAGATGATCGTTAGGAGGGAGGGAGAGGAAGGTTGGCGGTTGCGGGTGGATCGCGTGTGGTAGTGGTAGTGGTGCTGCTGTGCTGTGCTGGTGGGTGATGCAATGATTTGCGCTGAGGAGTTCCAACACACGATTTTTGGCCGAAAGACGAGAGCCACAGACGAGGTTACGCAGGGGGTTAGGAGCAGTGAGAGACGCTCGGCGCAGAGAAAATGGGATCCTAAGGATGCAGAGTTAAAGGGCGAATCCGTGGCCTAAATCAGCAAGGTTGTCGAGGTTTGATATGGGGACATGTGAATCGATAGATGAGGGAGGGAGGGAGAAGAGGGTGGATGTGGAGAGGCAGCTGGATGTTTGTCTCTCGCTGGTTGAGGAGGTCAGTAGAGGTGAGTGGGGCTGGTGCAGTAAGAGTACCTAGGTACTGTTAGGCTGCTTCACTTCACTTCGATGCTGCGTTGTTCAGCGACCGATGCCCTGCTAGGAACGCTGCCTTAGAGAGGGGCAACCGCCTAATGCCCCGGGTGAACAGCGCGGACAGGACCCGGACAGCTCTGCCTGGCTTGGTAGCTCAGATGTGGCTGAAGTGGGGTCAAAGTAGCTCTTCATTTCCTGAGAAACCTGGATTTTTGAGGGGCAAGCTCTTTTCAGTCTCACCTTCGGACAGGGCGCTTCAGGTACATTGTGGCTTGAATCTGGGGATGGCAATATTCATTATATTTGAAGACGAGACTGAGTAAGATCAGAATCGATATCGTCTTTACCAATACCCGAGAGTGTACTGTACTTACGGTTCACGCGGGACGGGTATGAGCATAAAACCTAAATCTTCTGAGGATGCATCGGTTCTGGAGGATCGCATCCGACGTCACTATCATATCTGATCAAGCCTTGAAATCTTGAGCTCCAAGCCCCGCCACTCCCAGCTCAGTGCAGACATCATTATGCATATATTTGATGTTTGGAATTAGGCTGCGTAAGTAGCTAATGGCCCTGGCAAATTCTCGATGCAACAATACATTGTTTCAGAGCTGTTCGAGCTCAGTATAATTGTCCGCTTGTCAACTTTTCTCGGTTCAGGTTGATGAGTGAGTGCCGTGCAGACAAGATGATCGTTCATGATTAGAGTTAAGATTTCTAACGTAGTCTGATTTACCGGATAAACTGCCAGCTCTCGTAATGTCAACTTACTAGCATAATGTAATACCAATTTATGAAGAACTGGAAGTTCAAGCAAGCTTTTCGGTACCTGAACAATGTTGTCGGGAATGGAGTATAGATGATCCGTCATTTTTTTACCCCGCCAAACCCAAACCGCTAGAGAGGTACCATCACAGTGCACTATGGCCCTGCGTCTCGTCGAGTACCCGAGTATCGCATCGTCGCATGCACCCCGAACTACTACCTACATCCCCAAAAATTCCTGTGACTCAGTACAATCCACGCCCAAATCCACGTCTAACGCTCGACAGAAGTCTCACCTCTCGCCTCTGATTCTTCGGGAAAAGGATAATTTACCAAACAA
Source organism: Fusarium agapanthi (assembly GCA_001654545.1). Taxonomy (NCBI): domain Eukaryota; kingdom Fungi; phylum Ascomycota; class Sordariomycetes; order Hypocreales; family Nectriaceae; genus Fusarium; species Fusarium agapanthi. The sequence goes on from LTDI01000560.1 coordinate 11,967, forward strand.
GGCTCGAGGCTCCGCTTCATCATGCCTACCATTTCTGTCGACAAGTACAAGCTTTACGAAGCCCTAGGTCAAAAGTGCGAATGCCCCTCGTTGTTCATCTCAAACCCCACCATGAGATGAGCTCTCCGACTTCGCGCCCAAGGTTTCTCTATACGTGTGCTGACAGCTCTTGTTCCTATTGAAACAGATTCACGACCGAGGAGTTTGAGGACCTTTGCTTCGAGTTCGGTATCGAGCTTGACGAGGATACTGAGAATGATGAGCGTCCAATTGTAAACGGCGAGCAGGAGCCTCCTCAGCTCAAGATTGAGATTCCCGCCAACCGATATGATATGCTCTGCTTCGAGGGTATTGTCACCAACCTCAACATCTTCCGTGGACGCATTGATCCTCCCAAGTACCGTTTAGTCGAGCCCGCAAGCGGCAAGCTCGAGTCGATCACCGTCAAGCCCGAAGCTGAGCAGGTCCGGCCATATGTCTCTGGCGCTATCCTCCGCAACATCAAGTTCGACAAAAGCCGATACGAGTCCTTCATCTCTCTACAAGACAAGCTTCACCAGAATCTTGCTCGAAACCGAACACTAGTCTCCATTGGTACCCACGACTATGATACTATCAAAGGGCCCTTCACCTACGAGGCTCTCCCCCCCAAGGATATAAAGTTCATCCCCTTGAACCAGACCAAGGAGATGGACTCTGCAGAGTTGATGAACTTCTATGAGACTGACAAGCACCTGGGCCGCTTCCTCCACATCATTCGCGACTCACCAGTCTACCCTGCGATCTACGACTCCAACCGTGTTGTCTGTTCCCTTCCTCCAATTATCAACGGTGACCACTCCAAGATTTCACTCGACACCACCAACGTTTTCATTGAGATCACCGCCACCGACCTCACCAAACTCGACATTGTCACCGACATCATGGTTACCATGTTCTCCATGTACTGCTCTGAGCCCTTCACTGTCGAGCCCGTCCAGATCAATTCCGACCACAACAACCAAACCCGAGTCACTCCTAATCTGAAGCCCAGAGTTGCTGAGGTTGAAATCGACTACCTCAACAGCTGCACCGGGCTCACTGAGTCTCCCGAGAGCCTGTGCAAGCTTCTCTCCAAGATGTCTTACACCTCTACACCCTCAACAAAAGATTCCAACATCCTCGAGGTTGCTATCCCCCCAACCCGAGCTGATGTCCTTCATCAATGTGACGTGATGGAAGATCTTGCTGTGTGCTACGGATACAACAACCTTCCTCGTACTGCTCCTTCACGAAGTGCTACTGTTGGTGCCCCCCTGCTGGTCAACAAGCTCAGTGACATTATCCGAATCGAGGCCGCCGTTGCTGGCTGGAGCGAGGTTATGCCCCTGATCTTGTGTAGTCACGATGAGAACTTCGCTTGGCTAAACCGCAAGGATGACGGAAACACCGTCGTACGTCTGGCCAACCCCAAGACTGCTGAGTATCAGGTTGTGCGGTCAACTCTTCTACCTGGCCTTCTCAAGACCATTCGCGAGAACAAGGGCCATAGCGTGCCCATGAAGATCTTCGAGGTCTCTGACGTTGTTTTTAAGGATGAGTCTCAAGAACGCAAGGCTCGCAACGAGCGACATTTCGCCGCCGCCTGGTATGGCCGAACAAGTGGTTTCGAGGTGGTCCATGGCCTGCTTGATCGTGTTCTTCTCATGCTCCGATCTGCTTTCCTCACCCATGAGGAGGGTCTTCCTGGCAAGAGTGTCGATTTTGGGGTAAAGGAGAACCCCAGCAAGCCTGATGGTTACTGGATCGAGGAGCTTGACGATGCCACCTTCTTTGCTGGCCATGCTGCTTCCGTATACCTGCGTCTTGGTGGGAAAGAGAGACGCATTGGCGAGTTCGGCATCTTGCACCCTACCGTGTTGGAGAAGTTTGATTTGAAGTGAGCCCCCATGCCGACCACTATCGACGTGACATCGCTAACATGTTCATAGATACCCTGTCAGCACTCTCGAGATCAATCTCGAGGTCTTCCTGTAATGTCAAGAATCTAAAGAAAACCTACAGCACGAGGGTTAGAGCAGCAAAAAAGGGCTACGCGCAACGAAATCATGTGGATATGATTCAATGTGAACAAACACGCTTCCGTAACTAAGATGACTTTTCAAGATAGACAAAAATAAAGAAGAAACCACACAAGACCGAACGTTTAACTTATGAGTTGGCCAAAGGGTTTGATTTACTATACTCTATAACTACCTACCTAATTCACGTAGTCTTAAAGGAGTCTATTGCTGTCTAAGCCCTCACCGTGTACCGCGTGATTGGCGTAAAATCAGAATGCCATCACCACTCAAGTTGAACGCCAATGCCGGCTCATGATATGTCTCTAACGCCAGCAAAAACGTCCGCATGTGTAATCAGAAAACCAAGTTTAACAACTCAGACATCATGAACCCGAATGCTCTGCTTACACCTCGGAATTTGCCATCGCATGCCTCTGCCCATCAGATTTGAAGAGGACTGTCTCGAGCTTTGCCACAGGTTTTGGCATTTCAATAGTTGGAGAGTGACACGGTGTCGGCAGACCCGCATCGGGCTGGAGACTATCAATGGAGTTAAGTCTTGAGCGAAGGCCCAAAGACTCAGAGTCGCGCCGCTTGATATACTCCCATTCTCCACTGAGATCGCTGGGTACACTGTAGAAGTTGCAGCGCTCAAGCGTTGACGGTGCGTCAGACTCTGTTGTCAGAAGCGGCGGTGCTACGGGCGGGTGTAGCCACGGACAACAGTGCCGCACGGATTCATGTGTCTCGACAATCAAGTAAGGGCCAGGATCCGACTCTGGAAACATGACCTTCTATGTCATCTCACGTAGCTCCTGGTCGCTACGAGCTGGTGCGGGAGCTGAACTTGACGATGATGCTGACTCGCCGGTATTTGTAAGTTGCCCCAGCATTCCCTTGCCTAGATTGAGACCTGCAATCCCGTCCCTGATAGCGGCAAAGGCGTTACCGCTTGGTTCGGTAGATGCGCTCCGTTCGATTGGTGCATGTCGCGATTCAGGGGTGAGTGTTTCGTGGGCAGTCTCAACTCCAGTGAGAACCGAGGGCGGCCCCAACTTGGAGCCTGAACTGGATGACCGAGGATCGGCATCTGCTTGGATAACGCTAGGATACTGTAAATTTGATATAGCGGTTTGGCGGTCTGTCTCTGCTACTGCAGCGGCGTTCAAACCGCCGTTCATCTCATCCTCAGTTCTTCCGAACAACTGATGCCACCATCTTATCTCCTTCAGTCGCGGTAACAGGATCCGCTCCTGTCCTTTGACGTGATCGTCGATACTGGCATCGAAGTCGGGGTTTGTGAACTCAGCTCGCCGACACAGAAAGTAATCCCAAACGGAAGACGTCCGTTCTGCAGCTCTCGCATCTTTTCTCTGCTTCTCTGAATTAAAGAGGAAAGTGCCGTACTGACACGAGTACAGGTGGTATAGAAGGCGGCGCAGGAAGCGCTCGTTATACTCAAAACGAGTCTTGTTTTGGCGTAGGAGTTGATAGGTGCAGTCAAGAAACTGGTGAAAGACGGGACTGACCATCTTTGGAGAGGTGGCTTCATCATCAACAACCTTTCCAGGGGCTGTTTCACTAACCGCAGCCAAGTCGGGGTCATCTTTATTCTGGTTGAAGAAACGCTTCGCACCACTCAGCACATTTTGGAACGCGTCACCTCGGCCATCGTTCTCTCCGGGCTGTACCTTGGAACCTGCAAAAGCATCCCTCTGCACGGTGAACCAATCCTCGTGGTTCAAGTGACCCGATCGAAGCCTGAACATGTGACCAAAAGACAACCAATCTTTTTCCACAAGAACAATGAAACCCTCAATTGTGCGGTAGTAAGGGTCCAGCATGATTTGAGCCAAAGCACTGAGCTGGCTTGTACGGTCCCAGCCATCGGAGCAGTGGATGAGAACATGTGAATGGTTGATTCCGATCTGTCTTGCAATTATAGCTGAGCCATCCAGAACATCGTGAATGTGCCGTAACCAGCCACTCTGATGGAGCAGCTCTCTGTTTGGTGGTAAAGGTGAAATGTCGGCGTCTTTGAGTGCATCAATGACCTTGTTGAGGGAGCTTCGCATGACGTGAATATTCTCAATACTAAGGAATATCTTGCGTGCAAACTTGTACTTGTCCATATTTTCCGAGCCCATTCCTTGTACTTGATTCACCATTGCATTGATAGTAGGACGAGCATCCACAATCAAGTTGCTCTGCTGTGCACCATATACTTGACGCTTCCCGGAAGAATCATAAACGGCAACGGACCTCGAAATGAGCTCATCTTCATATCGTTCAGTCTCCGAAAGCTCCGGCTCCAGTGATGAGTTTCCAAGGGAGACATCGGGCTGGCTCGATAGAGGCGTGCTTTCCTCGGACCCTGGCGGCAAAAGGGCGTTAAACGATGCAGCTACTAGTTTCTCATCTTGCACGTTTGTCTTCCTTGTGATGCCGGATAGGGGCTGTGAGCTTCGAGTGATGGTACAGTTGTTTACTGGATGGATGTATGACAGAGCCGGCACACGGTTTCTCGAGCGGAACTCCTTCGCATATTTGAGGACATTGTCTGAGATCTTGGAGGGAACAACCAGAAAAGAAGGATAAGTATCACAAAAGGTATAGTCCTTGTTGATATGCGTGATCCTCCAACCTTTGTCAGGCAATTTCTCGCTGATGCCCTGGCGTCTGAACTCTGCTTTTGGATCATAGACCGACCAACCGTCAACCTCTCGCTCATGCCTCAAAGGCTTGTGGGAGAAAGCATATAACTTCTCTACTGTTCCAAGTTTGCAAGTCCGAGACTTGATAAAATCGAATGCTTCTCGGGCAGTCTCGCTGTCGGTGAAGTTGAATGTCACAAAGGTGAAGTCACGACATCGCAAACGGATCGATGGAGCCTGGCGAGATCCAGGTGGCACCGGCCGAAGTGCGCAATGGCACAGCATGGGATATGGAATCCATCTCTCGCGAACTTTGGGCTTGTGAGACGAACTTTCTGAGGGTTTGGCGGATTGATCGATGGGTGCGCAGAATACCAGGTGGAAATCGGTCAGTCGCAAAGTGCCATGAGTTGTTTGGCCGCCATAGATACCCTGGACGCTCTCGATGATCTACATGACGTTAGGAGCCGAAACGCAGCGCAAAGTCGTGCATGAACAGGCGGGATGCTCTAAATGGCGACTAGAACCGGACGATCGCGTACCTTTCGGGCTTCCATTTTGGCAAACCGTGGCCTTGCCGCCTTGTATTCGCTAGAGAGCAAGAGATATCTCTTCGTAAAGTTCGTGTTGTATCAATGATCTCTTTGTATGTCGGTGTGGACGATTTCTCGGAAGCTCTGGTGATGTAGTAGAGGTAGCTCGATATCGCGGGGCCGCCGGAAGATGAAGAAGTAGCTGTTGCAAGGCGACCTTAGAGGGGACGTTATGAGACGGACTCTGACATATTTGTCACTTCCAAAGTAAGAAAAATTATACGCGCATGGGGTAAAACCTTGGCCTCGACTTTGAGTATTAAGGGATGGAGTTTCTTTTAGAGCCGAAGATAGCTCACACTCTTCATCACGAGCCACAGGCGCCCACTTAGCATCAGGTAAGGTACATATATATATGGCAGGAGGGGGCTCAGCGCTGTCAGCTACCAAAACAGACCGCGACGTCACCCCAGAGGTCAGAGCCATGGTCCAAGCACTTTCCCCATTTTGGGCTACATGGATGTATCTCGTTAATTTTGTTTCTCCGTTCTCCGATTGAGAGAGAGAGAGAGAGAATATAGGTACGTACATATGTCCTCCCATTCGAGACCCACTTCTCCCGCCTGCCGATTTAGGGCTTCAACCACACACCAAAAAAAAAATATTGAGCGGGTAAGCCAACATTTGTGAGTGCAGTGAAGCCGAAATCCACCCAGGATCGCGAATCTTTCTCTTCAGCCCGCCAACCTCAGCTCGCCAACAGACTCAAGACAAGACACCAAGTCAAGTCCAGTCCCGACAATACAATTCCTATTTCCAAGATGGCTCACCCCGGATCTCAGATGTGAGTTATTGTCCTTGCCATTGCGAACTCCTTCTCGATCGAATCGAAACATGGCCATCACCATCGCCACCCCGCCAAACACCGTCCTCTCGTCAGGAAAAGCCAAGTCAAAAGTCCAAGATTCACTAACAATCTTCTTCACAGCTCCAAGCGGAGAAAGTTCGTCGCCGACGGTGTCTTCTACGCCGAGCTCAACGAGTTCTTCCAGCGCGAGCTCGCTGAGGAGGGCTACTCCGGCGTCGAGGTCCGCGTTACCCCCACCGTCACCGATATCATCATCCGAGCCACCCACACCCAGGAGGTTCTCGGCGAGCAGGGCCGCCGCATTCGCGAGCTCACCTCACTCATCCAGAAGCGATTCAAGTTCCCCGAGAACTCCGTCTCCCTCTACGCCGCCAAGGTCCAGAACCGTGGTCTCTCCGCCGTCGCTCAGTGCGAGTCCCTCCGATACAAGCTTCTTAACGGTCTCGCCGTCCGACGTGCTTGCTATGGTGTCCTCCGTTTCATCATGGAGTCTGGCGCCAAGGGTTGCGAGGTAGTTGTCTCCGGTAAGCTCCGTGCTGCCCGTGCCAAGTCCATGAAGTTCACCGACGGCTTCATGATTCACTCTGGTCAGCCCGCCAAGGACTTCATCGATCACGCTACCCGTCACGTTCTCCTCCGACAGGGTGTCCTGGGTATCAAGGTCAAGATCATGCGCGGCTCCGACCCTGAGGGCAAGGCCGGCCCTCAAAAGACTCTCCCTGACGCTGTCACCATTATCGAGCCCAAGGAGGAGCAGGCTGTCCTCCAGCCTGTCAGCCAGGACTACGGCGCTAAGGCCGCCCAAGCCGCTCAGGCTGCTCAGGATGCTCGTGTTGCTGAGGAGGAGGGTGCTGATGAGGTCCAGGCTGTTGAGCAATAGGATGCTTAAATCACCAGGCTGGGAATAGCCGTCAAACCTGATGAAGGAAAGATGGAGATCCGTGGGATGAGAGACGGAGGTCTACTCAGGCGTCAATTGATCATTTGCATCTGCTAAGGGCACGGACGGTTTCATTCTTGCTTGTAATGGTAGGCAAAGCATAAAAAAGAAAAAATGAGACCCCAAGATTACGACGACACGTCTTGTGACTGTGTCTTCTGTCTACCTACACCTTGAGTACCTCTGAACGACTTGGAAGTCTTGTTTGAACTGAGTACGTGAATGTTTCGTAGACAGTGAAGGCTGGCTTGATAATATTGAGTTGACAACACTCAAGTCTACTTACCACGCTTGCTTGTCTCTTTCCAGGGTACTATATATTTTCACGCTATTGCACACCACAGCTCAGGGATCGTCGTGCCCACAATAATAAGGCAGTCCATCATGCCATTTATGGTTATCTGTGCCCTACAAAGAATCTCAGATGCTGTGTTTGGGTTTGGATATTTGTCGATCTTCAATCATGTAGCGGTTTGAAATAAACAGCCATGTTCAGAGATGTTGTTAATAATATCTCACTCCCTTGTTGAGCATCTCAATTGGCTTATAGAATTGGCCAATGAACGGATAGTTCTGGCCACCTCACATCATCCTTCACAATGAACCAAATAACAGGTAAGCAGATCTCGGATGTAGCTGGAGGCAACGGCATACATGCGCATATCAAGGGAAAACAGGCATCAAACTATATCTTCATCAGGCGGGCGGGTGGAAATGTACTGAAGGCGGAAAAGGCACATTGCAGACACCACGATAGAGAACCAAATATAATCAGGACTTAACGTCCAAGCTAAAATCGTATTTTTGCGAGATACATTTCCACCTGCAATTCCAATGCACTAAACGTCGTAATAATTCTTGTCTATAGTAGGTAGCCTCTGGCTTTCCCTCTTTTCTTGTTAAAATTCAAACTTGGCTTCCTCGAACTTGGAAAAAGCCCTGTGGCTTGGATAACAGATCTACCACACCCAAAACGTTCGTTCATGCCCTGGAGAATTGAGGCAGTGATATACGCCCCCAGATCGCCTTTTCATCGCCCGATAGACGTAGACAGTGACGCCTCCTTGGATCCGAAACCATCCCTGTACAAACGGCCCTGATATGGAAGTTCGCCGTCCAGTCCCATCCTATCGCTCATGCCCTGTAGTTATCGTACAACGAGGATTCGCCTGTCGCCCCAATACAAAATCCGCCAACGCCGTCCAAGACCGTGTGCCCATAGTACTCCAGTAATAGCAAACAATACATGTCGTCGATTCCGAGTCCCAATCCCGTTTGGCATAGGCAAAACACAGTTGGCACCAACATTAAAGTATGTCGTTGCGTAATGTACCATTCGCGAATGCAGCCCATACTCCGAGAGAAATGCCCGGTCAAATGGTTTGAAAATTTACAATGCCTGTTTGAGATAATGAAACATGCAAGATATCGTTTGCGGAGCCGATGACCGGTGGTTAACCGATATTCTTTTACTCCGCCATTACGTTGCTGGAAACGTCGCAGACCATCATCGATCGCCTGATTTGTGGCGGTTATCGAGCTCGATGTTTTCGTCATAGCTCGCTTTGCCATTGCCGTTGGCATGCCGAACATCTTCGTCACTATCCGAGGCGAGGTCGGTCAGAGCGAAACCAGCAGCTTCTTCCTCGTCGTATGCGCGAATGAGACCCTCGCGGTCTCCACGTTGGCTGCTCATGCTGTGTCGCGAGGGATCGCCGCTCCTCCTTGCCTGCATGCTCAGACGAGTTTGTAAACCAGAAACCATGTCGGTACCGGTGGCGTCGCTTCCTCCTCGTCCAGCGGTCAATCTTTGACCGTGGGGGTCACCCCTGGAAAGGTTCAGGAGATAGACGCCCGTAAAAGTGACCAAGAATCCGCAAAGCAGCGAGAGGGTGTTGACTGGGTCGTTCGTGTTGAATCCGCTGAAGAGGATAAAGGAGGCACAGAGGGTGGCGGTGGTGAACGTCACGTAGTAGAGAGGGTTGACACTGGCACTCCTGTCAGTAAAGGCCAATTGTTAGAACTCCGTAAGCCACTTACATGTTGGTGGGAAAGCTGGCAAGAGCTTTGTTGAAGTAATTCATCTGAGTCACAATGCATACGGCCGTTAAAATCATGAAAACGTATGTCGAAGGGTGGCTGAACTGGTTATGGCCAGCAAAAGTAAGCTTAAGCGCAATACCAAAAGCCTTGACAGACATGACTGAAATGGATCCGACGGTGGAGCAGATGGAAAGATAAATGAGGGCGTTTCTCCTGCCATAGACAGGGGCGATCTTGTAAATCATGAAGACGGCGAAAGCAACAACGGCGAAGGCGTAGAGAAGAAAACCTGGTATCCGTTTTAGAAACTGCCATCCTCGTAAATGTGCTTCTTGTGTACGAACCTGGCTGAATTGCGTAGTGCAAGATCTCGTCGACGGTCTCGATCTCCTCATCCGGAGGCGCGTGAAGAACAATAATAACAGCGCCAATCAGGCATATAGCACTGCCGAGCTTGCCCAGCGTACCAAGCTCTTCGTTGAGGAAGTACGAGCCAAGAACAGCGCCAATGAGCACACTGAGAGCTCCAAGAGGTGTGACGAGGATAGCAGGGGCGAAAGCGTATGCGGCAAAGTTGCAGACTTCTCCTAGACCAACTAATTTTACGTTAATGAATATGTCATTGGGGATCATGTCTGATAGAGCACTTACGAGTCGCAATACCGGCCCACCACAGGGGATTTCGAAGGTAGACAAAGCCGTCGCCTTCAAAGCCATGTCGCTCTTCTGCTTGAATCAAACCCTGGGAAGTGGATTAGTTTATGCTCAAGGCGAGATGCAGAGCGTGGCGCCAGCCGCTGAAGCAGCGATAGAATTCGCCGCTCGCACAGACAGACAGACAGTAGCTATATTGGACGAACCTTTTTTGTAATAACGAAGCTTGTTCCTGAAATATGGTTAGACTCGTGACGCCCCCAATGTAATCAAACATGACTTACCAATCGCTAAGGCCGATGCCATAGCAAGAGCCAGACCGACATACCTTGAGGCAATATTAGCACCTGTAGTGAGAATAGCGTGGTCGGGTTACAAGAAGGACCCGATCGAGGTGGCTTCTCAGGAGATGGCCAACAGGAGTGGAACGCGACATACTTGTCTTCAATCATGATGTTTTAGAGAGCGCACGACAGCGACGAAGCGCACAAAGTCGACTTTCTATAGATGTGCCCAATGCGCTGAAAGCGATAATCCGAATCGAATAACGGTTTGGGCAGAATGCGCCGCAGAGAGTCGGAGCTGAACTGAAAGGATCGTTCACTATTGGCGTGGGCTCGCACCGGGCGAGAGAAGCCGTATAGCAGTAATGAGTGTTGAAACGAGCGAGTGCAGATGAATCGGGCTCGACTTTATTGCAGACACATCAAAGTATCGCTATAGACTCCTCGTTGGGAAAGTTAAATCGAGATTGGAGTTCTGGCCGCGTGGACGACTGCAGAGTCTTGATGTTGGCTGCAGATGGAGGGGGGACCAGGAGTGCTGTTGTTGTTGTTGTTGTAAGGAAGCGATTTGCGACGGAGCAAGGTCGGTTTTAGGGTATCGTATGGTCCAATTATTGTCGAATCCGTTATTGCCTTCGTTTCTTAACCAGCGTGAGACTCGTGATGCGCAACGACGGTATTCGCAAAAGGCAGGGGTTTGAATAGGGAGAAGGGACAGCTTGGCTGGATTGTAAGTAAAAATGGAGAGGCTGCAGCAGCAGTGCGGATGGGATGAGATACAGTACAGTACATACGTATGTCCTGTGCTGTGCTGTAGGTAGTCTAGGAGGTAAGCGGTTGACGGGTATGGGTCAAGTCCAGTTCGTGTGGGAGAGACAGACAAAGTTTGGGGAGGCCAGATCAGACCCAACGAGACCAGACAGGGGCCTGCTAGCTACAGGCCACGGGAGGCTTGGACCAAACCAGCAGTGGGGAAGCAGAAAAGGCTGAGGGTACCTGGGCAGAGGTGAGACTATAGTGCGCTGACAAGTACCGCCAGCAGAATCAGGCACAGTAAAGTTCAAGAGGTTTCAAGAGAGGGCGCCAACAGAGGACAATGGATCCATCCACTACCCCCTGGCGTCAGGTCCATGACCCTGGCGTTGCAACTTAGACTCACTAGACTCACCTCAGAAAGAAAGAAAACATTGGACATTGAGATAGGATGCTAAATTAAACTCAGCAAAGAGTCCGCTAAGCTTAGGCTAAATTTACCCAAGTATTTTTTACCTCCTAGGGTCAAGGTCCTGAGTTTTCTTTCCTCCCCTTGACTCACTAACACTTCAGGGCCCTCAGGAATCAAAAAGAGGTGCCCTGAGGTGGGGATCCTGCCCGAGGTCAAGTGCCTGAATGCCTGCACTTTTTTCTTCTTTCTTGCATCTGACGACACTTCATTCCACGATCCAGTTATTTTATCCAAGAGTCCCCGAGAAACTAGTGACTAGCAGCCCGTAAAGATAAAACAAACCACTGAAATACGGCAACTTTAGGGAAACTCGGCACAGACCCGAGCGTCGAAACACTGCAATTGCATTAGGTTGCCTAATAACTTCCGCCAACTTTGAAGTACTACCTTACATACATGCAACTAATTACTTACTGTATTGTCCTGTCCTCAGATGCTAAAGCCGAGGCTTATTTAGACGGCACGATACGACACAACCATAGCAAAACACGATACGATCGATGGGTGCGAGTGGTTCTCACCCCTGAACTAATATTGATACGCACACAAGTACGCTGGGCATGCAGCTATCAGCTACAACAGACACTTAGGTTGCAGGATATTCCCCAATATCACATTTACTTCAAATAAGCAAATACGTGGTTATGTCAGTGGGATTGCCGTATTGACTAGTTCCCCAGAATATCGTTACTCTCGTCAGTTTCTTTGGAAAGGACCTCCAGGTTTCTCATGCATACCTACCTACTAATGTTAGAACTTATATAGTTTATAAGTTTCTATTAGATTAAAAACCAAACAAGTACTGGTACGGAGTAACAGATACACGACTCTGGTGATGCTCGCAGACTTTTACTCCCTGCCCCTGTACACTCAATTCACTTCCATTACTAACGCTTCCGACTGCTTGATTCAAGGGGGACGGACGATAAGCCCCTTGCTTCTCATCATCTGCTTCTTACTCGCCATCTTTCGGCTTTAACCCCTGGACTCGTCTCCATTTCCAGCCCATCAAGTTCGTCCTTGTCCCGCTACCTGTCCTCGTGTCCACGTCAGCATCCCGCATCTTTTAAGCTCCAAACAGTCCTTGATTTTTTGGGGGGAAATGTTTTTTTTAGCATCCGCAGTTCGGTAGTGCCTCGCTCGCTCCGCTGTAACAAAGATCGAGAACTTCTCAACAGCGCCTCCCGTGCGCCACATTTGATATTTTTTTTTGGTATCTGAGCCACGTTCCATAAGTGATCCTCAATGAAGCAGTCACGAGAAACTGCAACAAATATATTGTTTTGGCGGATAGAGTCTCGCCGTAAGTGAATGAATGAATTCAAATAATTTCAAAATACAACTTGGGCCCAGGTGGACTGATATTGTGGGCTATTATTAACACACCAACCCTACTCCTCATCTTGTTCCTGATCGACACTCTTAGCGCTCAACTTAATCAACCCCTAACGTAGCCGACACCTTCCAGCAGGGATCCATGACGCCCTTTAATGCTACGGGTGACTCGGCGCTGGAAACAAGTTAGTAAGGGATCAATGCTCATCACTAAAGTGTTTCGATCGTTTGTTTCTGTTTGGCGATAACTACCTGGCCAAACCCCTTCGCCATGATTATCATGATAATCCAGATCACGTTATTTATAGAATCTTAGCGACCAGATCTCAAGATAGTGTTCTCATCAAGCGAATCACCTAAAGACTGCCCAGGACCCTACACCAAACGCCTTCAATGGCCACCTAACCCAGTAGAAGGCTCATATTGTTTGCTACAAGTAACCCACCCCCGACTAAAGCGTAGGTAGGTAGAGTATAGATCCACATCAGAAATGCTGTCCGTCGCAACTATCTCCCACGCTTCATTATAATCTCAACTCCAAGCACCGTTCACAGTTTTGAGTTTTCCCTCCGGTCCAGCCGCCAACGCCTCATTCCATCCCACGAACCATATCATACAGAACCAGAGCTAATCCATCTGTTCTCTTATCAACCAGGATCGTGCATTTTGTTCTTATATTATTATTTTGAAAGAAAGCGGAAAGGGTATCGACACTTGCGTCATCAACAATCGGGTGTGAAACAAAACGAAACAAACGACCATGTTGTCGGTGGCTGGAATCAAGCTCGATCTCATAAAATGCAGAAACGCATAAGATCTTTCTTTTCCCTATAGAATTAGTAGATGTGGATTCATTTCTTACCTACCCAGAATCCGCTGGTATGGGTGTATGTGACCCATATTGTGTCGTTTAGAACATGCTGCATTCTTACCACCAGGAAAACCTCTGCGACAACAGCGTTGAGAACAACGACAAAGGTCAAGGACCTGACTGTCGAGTTCAGATAGCCACTGGGCATCATATTACCGGCAGCTGTTGAATTTTAGTTATTGAAGGGGGGGCTGTTTGTCGATATTGGAGAATGTTGCGGTTAGTTTGGAGGCGAAATCATTCAGGGACGACGGCGTTTTGAATCTGAATAACGTTAGTCAACATTGCAACTTAGCTGAGGATCTTCCTTAACGCACCTTGCTCATCCTCTGCATTTACATCATCGCCATCACCACGGGCTCGTTTACCAGTAGCCGAAGGAGTGCTTGGTGCTTGATCTTCTGGTTCATGTTCATCTCTCCAGTCGATTTCGTCCAGGTCGTAGTCGTCGGTCTTCCTTTTCTCGGCTGTCTCTACTGTTTCAGAGGCCACTCCAAGGTCAACGTTGAAAGAGGACGCTTCCTCCTCCTCTTGAAGAGTGGTTGTAGTGCTCGTGTTATTAGTTTGAGCATGGAGTGGTTCTGGCTCCGCATCAGCATTGACCTCATCCTGGGTCTCCGTATTCTCTTCAAGAGCGACATCTCCATCGAACTCGGCGTCCTCGGCTTCTTCGTCTAACTCGAAATTGGCAAATGGGTCAATCTCGCTGACAGCTCGTGCTGGAGTAAATTCGTCAGTATTATTGAAAGAATACTCTGTGCTGAAGTCAGACAGGGAGCGGTGATGTTTGGATTGACGGAAACGGAGATATTGTACTTTGGGTGGAAGAATTTGCATGGTTCCGTAATTGCGCTTGACAGTTTTCCGGAATTCTGCTTCATCTTTATTATGAACTTCGACATACTCCGCCACACAGGGGGCACAGAGGCAGAAGTCGGGGTAATAGCAAGAGAGGAAAGTGGAAGAGAATGAGGTCGCTTTACCATTTTGCTCAAGGCCATCTTCATCGACAGCCGTGAGGCTGTCAACGGCGGCCTCCGGGTCCTCCGGGTCCTCCAAATCACCGGCAGAAGCATTGACTGATATCTCAATCTGAGTTTCGGTTGCAACATTGATATTGTCTCGATCATCTTCATCATGGCCATCCTGGTTACTGGCCTGCTGGCCATCGACTTCCTGGTATTTGAACTCTTGACCCTCAGAACCAATGGCACTGGGATTCGCATGTTCGTCTTCCAGATGTTCATCCTCGTTTTCTGCTTCATCTATGTCGCTGTGATGTTCGTCATCAATTGGGCTGTCGAACTCGTCCAGTTCCTCATGAACGCCATCGATAGTCGCAGCTGTTTCCAGCATGCTAGTTCCAGCAGTCATGGGAGTCTCGAAGAGATGGATAACTTCATCAAGCCCCTTCCCTGCCGTAGCACTCTCGACGAGATACTCGAAGCGCTTTTCTGCGTTGGGTTTAGTAAAAAGATAGGCATACAGTGGGCGTGAGCCATCCGGGTCCTGGTTCTTGACAAGAAGGTCGAAAATTTCAAGAAGTTGACGAAGTGTAACGTTCGACATGGTCTCGCCTTGGGTTGTCTGTTTCAAAATGTTAGCGCATTCTTGATATAGCTCAGAGCCTTTTCTCACCTCAACAAGTTCGAGGCCAAGCTCATCGACCTGGAGTACCAAGTCATCATCCTCGGCAATCTCATTTTCAAGCTCACTCCGAAGACCAGCAATCAACTTCTCAAGTGGCTCATCAAGAACCGAGGTATCGGCAAAGAAACCATGGGTGGTGGTGGAGAACATAGGAAATTCGTCTCCTTTATACTGTACCGCTATAGCAGGAAAGCCCTCATCTGTCTTCTCATTCGAATCTTCTCTAGTAGCTGAGTGATCCACATGATCCGTATCAGTGGTTGCGCGTTCGTCATATGCATCTGCGACATGTTCACCCACGTCATAATCGTGATCTTCAGCTTCAGCTTCCTCGACAGCATCGGCTGTTTCTTCATTTTGCCCTGATGTCAAGGTAGTTGTTTCTTCATGACTATTCGCAACTTCTCCATCGTGTATTTCGTCGTTATCACCGGATGTGTGGATATTCTCACCACTGAACTCATCTTCCTTTGCATCCTCGACTTCAGCTTCACCAGTCGCAACCTCATAATCAGGCTGATCTTCTTCTTTGTCCTTAGGATCGTGAGGCTCATTTTGATCATTGTGGCTTGATATGTTATTCTCGTCTCCAGTGTGGTCAGAAAACTCTTGTCCGGTTGCAGTAGCATCATTCTCAGGTTCGTGATCATCTTGCTCTTCAGCAGCACCGGCTGCTCCGTTTAGATCAGACCTTGTTGCATGGCTTGCGGCAGCTGTTTTCTCATCTTCATGCGAGTCTTCTGGTGCTGCATTGTCCTCAAATTCATAATCAATCTCATGCGCAGATGCATGATCGTCAGACACCGCATCGCCACAAACGATTATTTCATCCAAAATGTCTACATTCTCTTCGCTTTTTGGCACGTCTTCATCGGGTGACTGAGCTGTTTGTATCGATCCCTGAGTCCCAAGCTCAGGAGCTTCGATCACTTCAGAATCCACATGTTCGGGGCTGTTTGCTGTATCCTCGACATCATGTAGGTCGAAGTCCACATCCTCGCCCGTGATGCCGTTCGTCTCGTAGGCTTCATGATTCACAGCGTCCTCATCTTCTTGCATTTCTCTGTCCATGCTCTCCAAGCTGTCATCTTTCTTTTGCAAGTCATGGTTGGAATCAACCATGTCGGTATCGAAGTCGATGAGATCGTCCTCACTTTTACCGTCCAAGATTGGCTTGGCCATATCAATGTCCATTTCGATCTCCGTCATGTCTTAGGATTTTGTTTGGATTCTTCAGAGCCGGTGCTTCGGGTCGATTTGCGTGGAAGAGAGTTGCTGTGAGGAGGAATCGAGTGCTCAACGCGTTGAAAGCAGATAGAATTGAGGTATTGGGGGGAATGTACGTGCCCAAGGGCGGCAGCTTGCGCGCGTCGGGATGAAATCGTAGACGCGGTGGTTTGAATCAAACAGACAAAGACCAAGCCTGGCTAGAAATGTAATTTAGGCTGGAATGCGACATTTGATCCAGGTTGGTGATATTGTGTTTGATAAAAACGAAGAACGCCCACGCGCGCCGTTCTTATAGTGCTGGAGTTTTTACTTTGGCTTGTCCGTGAAAGAAAAACGTAAAATAGGGAGCCTTTGTTAAGGTGGAAGTTGAGGAGAGTATATGGACTAGGCAGGCAAGCTCTCTAAGAATGAATTTCGTTGGTGATTAAGCAGTGGGACCCAGAAAGGCTGAGGTGAGGTGAGTGTCAGGGAGGTAAGAGGCTGACGCTTACCTAAAAAGAGCTAGCGTGGGGTAGCTGGCTGCTGGGCCGTGTTGTTCTGTCCCTTCCACTTCGTAGCAGCAGCTCCTGGGCTCCTGGCTTCCAGGTGGCCGTAAGAGGGGTACGTACCTCTTCAGGCTCCTGCACCTCCCACCGACTTGAATATTGGCCCGCTCTATCTAACATCCAGGGGACGAGCATTCAACAACTTGCAACTCTCATCGCAATCAACAAACATCTGCTCGAATTAGTCCGCCAAGATGGTGCGCAACATCTACCACTATCACCCCTGCTTACATCATGTACTCATGCTCCCTAGGTCGTCCTTGCGGCTTCGATTTGCACCCGTGGAGGGAAAGCTGTCCTCTCGAGACAGTTCCGAGAGATGCCACGATCGCGCATAGAAGCCCTCCTCGCCTCGTTTCCCAAACTTGCCGATAGCGGTACGCAGCACACAACTGTCGAGCAAGATAACGTTCGATTCGTTTACCAGCCCCTCGACGAGCTCTACATGGTTCTCATCACCAATCGACAGTCCAACATTCTCCAGGACATTGACTCCCTGCACCTGTTTGCCCAGGTAGTTACCAGCACATGCAAGAGCCTCGATGAGCGCGAAATCCTCAAGAATGCCTACGAATTGCTCAGTGCTTTTGACGAGCTTGTCACTCTCGGCTACCGTGAGAACTTGACCATTAGCCAAATCAAGACCTTCCTTGACATGGAGAGTCATGAGGAGCGTATCCAAGAGATTATCGCAAGGGTAAGAAGTTCCATTGGGACCTCCTTTGCAGACACATACTTATACCTGCATAGAACAAAGAGTTGGAGGCCACCGAGGAGCGAAAACGAAAGGCGAAACAGCTCGAGATGCAGCGCAAGGATGCTGCTCGCAGTGGTCGCGGAGCTATGGGCGGCATGGGGGGAATGGGCAGCAGCGGTGGTATGCCCAGAAGTCCTTCCTATCCCTCATACAACCCCCCTTCGCAATCCAATACCAGCACCTACGACACATACGAGGCGGAGAAGAACAAGTCCTTCAGCAAGTAAGTGGCACTTACAGTGTTCTGGAATACAATTGGCTAACACTTTCAAGACCGTTGGCTCCTAAGGCCAAGGGTATGCAACTGGGTAAGAAGTCCAAGACAACTGACATGTTCGAGCGAGTACGAGGTGACATGGGAGGTGAAATCGACGATTCACCTCTTGTTGCGCCCGCACCCGTCCAGCATGCTGAAGCCGCCGAGCCTCGCGTCTCGTCAACCCTTGATCGCGATGCTATCCACGTCACTATTTCAGAGACTATCTCGGCCAAGTTGTCTCGCGAGGGTGCTGTCAACTCCCTAGCTATCAGTGGTGATCTTGTTCTCCGGATTTCAGACCCTAGCCTGACAAAGATCAAGCTTGGCCTCCAAGCTGTTGCGTCGCATGGCGTACAGTTTCGTACACACCCCAACGTTGACCGAAATCTGTTCAACAGTTCCAAGATCATCCAGATGAGCAACACTGCACGTGGCTTCCCGGTCAACAACGCTGTTGGTGTTCTGCGATGGAGGGCTTCTCCCAAGGTTGATGACGCCAGCGCATGCCCAATTACCTTTACTGTCTGGATCAACAAGGAGGGGGCCAAGTACAACATAACGGTCGAGTACGAATTGACCGGCAGCGATGCTCTGAACGATGTTAGTGTCGTTATTCCCTATGCAGGTAGCGAGCCTGTTGTTTCAAGCTTCGATGCTACCTATGATGTGTCTGGCGACGCTCTCGAGTGGACAATTGGCAACGTGGACGAGGAGAACCCCAATGGCTCATTCGAGTTCGAGGCCGAGTCCGGTGATGAGAATGATTTCTTCCCTATGACGGTTCGCTTCAACAAGAGCACACCATACATTGACGTTGACGTAAGTCCCTACCCCGACCTGCATACTTGAGTATCATGTTAATTATTTCACAGGTTCACTCCGCGTCTCTTTTGGAAGAAGAAGAGGAAGTGACATTTTCCAAGGAGATCAAGTCTCACGCAGACAACTTCTTGGTAGAATAGACGGAACCCAAAAGTCTCTCGGTTTAGGAACAGCTTCTGGGCGAATTTACTCTATAAAAGGATAGGGATATGTATTTGAGTAGAGCTGGAGATAGGCATTAGTAGGAGTGTCTTGGCGGTTTAGAACCTAATGGCGCAACGACAATTGATGTTTCGTGTTTTGGTCATTTTGTTAATAAGTGGCCGTTGTTCGTCATTGTTGATTGACACGAAATCAGCTTCCATACAGATAATCATTACGCACGCAATAGTGAATGTTGTTGGGAAGTTGAAATACAAGATCGATGTATTTAGATTCATCAGCTTTGTCATCACCTCCTCGATGTTTTTTTTTCTTCCTCTCTGCATATGTATTTCGTTCTCGTCTGATCTAAATGCCCTTCTATAGGTTCTCACTAGCAATACGTATCGTGCCTGAGTTATATAGTGCGAGTTACTGACTGATGCACGGTCCATACTCACTAAATCCTCCCTGTGGGCTTGTTGTTGCTCGATCGCAACTTGCATACAACATTGCACTCTCCAAGCAACACGAAAAGTGATAGTTTACAGCTCATAGGGATGTTGGAAGTCCTCTAAAATTACCTCTCATGGGCCTGTGTCAACGCCACAGATAAACATGTCGCAGCGAAACCAACTTGCGCCCTTCAGCGCGACTGAGTACCGAGACAGAGCACCTGATGGCTACCCTGTGAGCTGCCCGACTCTAGATCTCTCAGCAACTTGGGACCCAGTGGACAAGAACATACTTGTTTATAGACCTCCTGCTCAAGTTGTTTCCAAGATCCACCAAGTTGGTGCGCCGGGCCAAAAAGCACCAGACGCGCAGGCAGTTACTTGGAGGTCTGATGGTCAGTAAGCAAATATTCCATGATCGAGAAAGCTACTCATTTGATCATCGTAGGCCAATTCCTTGCAGTCGGGTGGAGTGACGGCTTTGTGCGATTGATGGGGCTCGAGAACAACAAGGCAGCTCATCATATCAAAGTTGGCGAATCTCCAGGGAGCAAGATCACGCACATTGGGTGGGCGAGTAGCAGTATTGCTGGGAAGAGCTCCAGCGCCGTATCCCAAGCTCTGAAGGATGGCCTCGGTGAAGATTCAACGCACAATGGGGATGGACTTCCGTTGGATCTTCCTCGTGAACTGACTTTCCTCGAGGTTGACACAGCATTACCCAAGATCAGCCCTCTTCCCAGCAGTAGTGCCGGCTCAGGGTATATTCTCAGCTTCCACGGTCGATCCCAGCATACTAATAATCCCCTCACAGAGAAGATGCTTTAGTTTTCACGTTGAGAACCGGTATAGACTTCCTCTTCCAGCCCCCGAAGCCAGAGGAGTATGATCAAGTCAGCGTTATGATTATTGGGACCAGTGATGGTCAACTTCAGCTGAGCATATACGATTCCTTCATCATCGGCAGCTTCCAATGCCCTCAGATCAGTTCATCAAGCTCACGGCTAATTCTTCATGCATCGCACCCACATATATCAACCCAGGCTTTACTAGTTGCAGACAAAACAGAAGAGCCAGAAGAGGTGCACCTGGTGCCCATCGACCTTCCATTCATCTCATCCCACCCTATCAACATTTCTCTCCTTGCCTCCAAGCTAACCACTCTTCAAAAGCTATTGAGATATCTGAAGCAAGCACAACTTCATATGCAGGTCGAATGGCGAAACACGCGCGAGCTCCCCACAAGATTTCTGCGAAGTATTGAAGGCGATCTCGAAAATCTCGAGACTGGGCCACGAAGTATTGTCCCTGCTCTTTACCATTTGGCAGTGACAGGTCACGCCTTCGAGCCTGTACGCGAGTGGTTGGTAGAAAGTCTCGCAGAACGAGTAAGTGACTTGGGAATTCAGGCTTCTCGGGACATTGGCTAAATTCTGCAGGGCCATAAACGATGGGATAAAGCAGTAGTCTCCGGCTTGGAGGGACTCAGAAATTTAGTCCACGAGAACTTCCTCCCAGCTCTTGA
Organism: Fusarium agapanthi; assembly: GCA_001654545.1. Classification (NCBI taxonomy): domain Eukaryota; kingdom Fungi; phylum Ascomycota; class Sordariomycetes; order Hypocreales; family Nectriaceae; genus Fusarium; species Fusarium agapanthi. Next base: position 32,800 of record LTDI01000560.1, read on the forward strand.
TCGCTGTGCAATCATCCTAAGCAGGCTACGAGGCTTGGCTCAATTTCATGACACCCGTGATGACATCGGATTCACTCTCCAGCAAACTAGTCGCTTGATGGACATTGTCCAATGTCTCCAGCTCATCGGTCACAAAGTATTGATGAACGTGATGGACGAACTTGATAGCTTCACCGCGTTCTCAGCATGGTTTCGCTTCCAAATTGACCGGCTTGCCTCTTCTAGCTCCGCGAGCGAGGAACTCACGGAAAAGGAGGCAACCATGGACATTGCAAAGGTTCTGAGTTATATTGAGAATTATCTAATCGATAGCCCGCTTAGGCTATTCTTTGACGAAATGACCAGAGAAGACTATGAAGCAGACTGGGCACACATAGAAGGTGGTCCGACTCTGCTTCATGTCCTTGATCAGGCGTTGGGAAAGTGGGAGAACGGGCAGCCCAGCATGAAAGCTCTCCCACGTGTCGAATTTCTTGTATCGTATGCCACAACCTGGGCGAATCGTACATTCAAGGGCATTGCAGAGGCAAAGAAGCGTAGCGTTCGGCTTGGAAACCCAGTTAGACTCTCAGCTGGTCGTGTGGTGTCACATAGAGATATGAGGATGAGCAAATCAAAGAACAAGGTGCTTGAACCTCTTTGTGCGACTCATCTATTTACTGACATCGAACTAGCAAACAAATGTGGTTACTGCTTTAGCATCTAAAGAGGTTAAAAGCGAAGGTGAGGCGAGCCCTGTTATATGGCCTGAAGAGCTATTCTTGCTAACAGATGGAAGTTCAAATATTCTCCGTCCGCATCGATATTATCAATGGCATCAGTACCAACAGGCCGCCAAAAAGTTGTCGTATCGATCTTGGCTCACGTACATTGATTGACTTGAAGTTCCTCGACCACGAAACACTTGTCATACTAAGTAACAGTCAAGGTGAGCCAATGGGAAGTTTCTTTATGCAACAAGTATGATGCTAATGTTGCAAAAAGATACCGGGCCGCAAGTTGTCTGCGTACCTATCCGAGCAGAAAGACTTACATATGCCGAATACGATCCCACCAGGCTTAGTGAGACACCTTGCGTATCAGTTGATGGATTTCTGGCCTACTCTTTTCCTGAGAAGTCAGTGTCTAGACCATTGCGTATGGAGGTTAACGACAGGAATAATGTCAGGGGCGACATGCCCCAGAGAGTCTGCGTTGTTGAGAGTAATCGCACCACTATCAAAACATTTACTTTTCAGTAGCTCAAGCTGTCACGCGGTTCACTTCGATAAAAATCAAGGTAGAGATGGGAGAACTTCCAAGGGAATCCGAACCAGGCGTCATGGACTCTCAAAAACAGGTGTTGACAAGGACGCTAGCTTAAGTAATTTACAGGGTAGAACAGAAATATGAAGTGCCCCCTCCCCCCCTTCACTCGTGGCAGTCAAGTTACTGCTGCCGAGGCTTAGTGATGTTGAAGAATTCGGTTAATCCCTCAACAACGGCCTCGACATTCATGTTCACCAGGGGCATGCTATCGTACGAGTCCTCCTTCATAATAGCAACAAGGGCCAAGTAACGATCCACTTCACGCAGCATGATGGGCTTGTTTCCGTCATGTAGGACAAGACAGCTTTCTGCAGTGTTGCAGCCAATCTGTTTATCGATAGGCGCGCTCCAAGGTTCACCCTCCAGACGACGCCGCCCCTCATCACTGCGCTGCCACGTACCATAGACCTCAGTTATATCAATGATGACATCAATGTAATCACTGCAGATCTCGTAGCTCGCCATATCAGCAGTTGCGCTGTCAGTGGCGATATAGATCTTTGTGAGCACGTCAAAGAGGTATGCCTTCTCGAAACGGCACGTGCGGCAGAGGTTGGTAAGCATGGATTCCAGCGTTCCGAGGCGAGGAATGAGCTTCTGGATAACCTTGCTAAAAGCCTCGAAAATAGAATGGTTGTAAATGGATGTTAGGTGGAAGGTGACAGGGGCGTTCTCAAAGCCGTGGTCTGACAACTCATCTTGGATACGGATGGTGATGTCGCGCTGAATATCGAGCTTGTAGTCATCTGAGAGGCCGTCAACCTTGTGGATGAAGACCTCGATATTGATGTTGGGGTATGTTCGCTGAAGAAAAAGGATCGTGGTATTGAGGCGCATGACTGCTTCGAGGTAGTCATCCTGGGCGTCGATGACCCAGATGAGGGCTCCAATCTCGCTGAAGATGGCCTCAATATCAAATCCTGGGTTCTCAAAGACGTCGATCTGGCCTGGGAAGTCCCAGACTTGGAAATCCATGAATGACCTATGCAATTATGAGTTTATGGCTACCACGGCCAGAGTATTGCTAGCACTAACGCCATGGAGTCCTTTTGAATTCTAGCCGTTGATTCAAGGAATAGAGTCTCGTTCGGGGGCAGCTTGTGGAAGACTACACTCGAGATGGATGACTTTCCGCTCCTGTGACATGCTGTTAGCTGACGTCCGGTCTCTTCTTCCGCGCATATCATACCTTCGTTGACCCATGAGTAATAAACGCGGCTTCCCCTTAGGAGCTGCGCCGACAGAATTGGGTCCGGGGGCGGCAGGTTTTTGTGCATCCTTTCTAGATGCCGGAGCTCCGCTAATTGACTGTTCAAAAAGACGTTGAAGATTTAGCTGGGCTGGACTTGTTCCACTGGCAGATGTATCATCTGCCCCATCAAAGGAGCGCGCAAGATTGTAAATTGGAGGACTGAGTGACATTTTGGGGCTTGTGCGATGGCAATGGAGAGGGGGTAGTTTGACGTTGAGGGTATTGAGTTATGGTTATGGTTATGGGTTCTTGGATCTGAGTGAAACTGGATACGGGGATTGCTCATGTCGCTTGATATACAGCAACACTATCCTGAGGATTCGTCTCCTTTTATTGTCCCCTTTCGTTGTGTCGAATCAAGATGGCGAGCTATCAGTGGTTGATATAAAGGGCACTGACGGACAGGGACATGAAATACCCGCCAACTGGCAGCACCTGGTACATCGGAGCAAAAGGATCCCATCCATTGCATTATCAGGCGAGCTGAAGGCGTAGAAGGCTCCAGCTGGCGGGATTGGACGTGATGAGGCTTCGGCGGTCTTTAAACCCCAACTCGTACTCATACTTGCAGGTCAGCGTGGCTCGTATAGAGCCTTGCCTCACCACGCCTTGCGTTGTATAAGAGACGCGTATCCTCCCACTTGAGGTGGCACAGACTCCTCTACACAGCAGCGGCCCAGCCAAGCGAGTGTCCGTCGAATCAGGGCGTCCAGAGTGCTGCCAGGACGCTGATGCTGGAGTTTTGTGGCCAGCGCCACTACCGAGGACCAATCTTTACCTCGATGGAGGCCAGGGCTTGGTGACATACTGCGGGAGCTGACAGGATGAGAGGAACCCTTAGAGGTGACAGCATTGTTGCGCTGTGCTGTGCTGTGCCGTGCTGTGTCGTGCTTTGTTGTATCGTGTTGCATTGGTCACACGAGGGGTCAAGCGCACACTTGAGCGTCGAGACAAGAGAGAAAAAGAAAGCATGGGAAATCAGGCGCAACAAGCACTAGTATCTTACCTCCATTTTCCTTAGAGAGCCCAGTTCTAGCTATCCTGTGCTACACGATAACTTCCGTCCTAGTGGTCAACTCTCCGAGGCTGGGTTGGTCAAATGTAGGACTGAGAGCAAGGCTGTGAGGCTGAGAAAGTCAATTGCTAGGCTCAGGATTGATTGATCAGTGAGCGAGCGAGCGTATCGGCGGCAAAGGTTGATTGATCCGGTGTTTGATTGGTAGATGCGTATACGATGCGATGGAGGACAATAGCCGGTTATGACGAGAAATATGAACAAGGACGTTCTATAGGTGATGGATGAGTTATGCGTCTCCTGGTGTTGCATGTGTATGGTCTTGAAATTGTCACTTGGAGGTGGTTGGAGCAATGACTGCCCGCTCAGGCAGCAGCTGATAGCGCTGAAGCTCCCAGCAATCCACTAAACGAAGGTAACCTACCTCCTGGAACGACCTCAGGCGGTTTAGTTAGGTTTCTACCAGGCCTGGATGTGTCCTTATAGAGACATAGGTACCTATATGAGTTCATGCAATCTAAGCCAGTTTCAGATATGCTACGTGGTAAGGCGTTAGAACCTAGCTTCACTTCATAACTGAGATAGGGCACTGTTCTTGCAATATTTTCTTGAAATCTTCATGTTATGCCTGTGGCGCATGCAATCTGCAGCTGGCTACCCTGTACCGAAGCGAGATTTGACTTCGCAATTCCTTCATATCATTCCTCGCCAGCGAAAGAGTGCTATCCATATTTCAACCCTCTGATCACTGCTGATCCCTCATCTCACCTCTCTCCCTCTCTCTCTCTCTCTCTCTCTCTCTCTCTCTCTGCTAATCGACTCGCTGACCTAGGAAACAGGGCATGGATGAAACTCTTCCTTCGCTTTAACGTCTTCGTGTTATTCTTTTCGGTCTCAGCCTCGCTTTTCGCAGCTTTTCCGAGAGCTTCTGTGTCATTGGACAATACGCCATTTGATGTACTAGGATTTAATGCAGGTGCGCTCTCTGATGCAGTCATCTTCGTCTTAATTTCTCGAAATGCCTACTCATGTTGATCAAAACCAGCTCCTCCTTCGACATATCAATACAAGAGACTCACCTTACTAGATCTTCTCCTCGGAGCCCTGATCGAACCTCGACGTTCCGTCATCGCGTGTGTCTCTTCTATCACTTCTGTAATATGCCCAGCAAGTGTGTTGCCTTTCCACCCAGCGCAGTCTTCAGCAAGGGGAACGAATCTCAAGAACCCCTTAGACGGGGGGATCCTCAGGGCCTGCTCCATGTGTCTCTGAAAGAGAGCAATGTTTCGTTTGTTCGTCGTCGTCTGAACGTCTCGAGCGAGAGCCTCGATTGTCATGGTATAGCAAGAATCAGAACCCCTACCAAACTGAATACAGATCCCATGTTGGACTGTTATTACGATAGAAGATGCCGGGCGATTATATCGCAACGCGAGGTACTCGGATAGTTCAGTGATGAAGGTGAATTCATCTTCAATCTAGGTACATAGCTGAATGTTAGTGAGATATTCCCTGGTGCCATGCAGCGCGCCAACTTGCAATGACATTGGTCTTGATTTCTACCAGCACAGGAGACTCATTCCGTATTCGATCACCGGGGTCTTGCGTATGCTTGGATCCAAATGCTTCCTCGAAGAAGTCACTTCGTTTTCTGGTAAGTATCGGCAATGACTGCTTTCTCGTCACTTTGGCAGCATCCCCGGGCACAATCTGCTCTACATCTCTTGAGAGTCGTTGATCGCTCTCCAGGACAGGATCGAGACTTGGCCTGCTGAGGCGAGGTTTAACTCTTCGCTCTCCCGGGAGTAATCTTGGAGCTGGAGCTGGAGCTGGAACTGAGGCAGTAGTTTCTTGTTTTTGCCGTGGTTTCGAATTCGGAGGCTTCGTAGAGGTGCGACTTGGGATATAAGGCAAAGCCATTGCCGGTGATAGATGCATGATGACAGTAGAAGCTTGCAGAGTCGGGATCACGACGATGTAAAAGGAAAGTTACGAGCGCATGAAAGCCATTGACTGCTCAGAAATGGCTTGGTTATTTGTTACACGTGAGATCTTTGTGCGCTCATACTTTGCGGTGATGTGCCAATTTGTATCTTTTGATACAAATACCAAGCCAAGGAAATAGGTGTATACAATTATGAGCACAATCTGTATCACGTTCTGTAATCAACTACGCAGGAGGCTTACGGCAGGTGAACATTGAGAGCACTCTACAGCAATTCAATGTGAAGAAGATAAGCCGAGGTTGAATACAGTAGGTACACAATAAAGCGAGGCGTCTTTGTACCGTAGCTGGTGTCACAAGGACTGCAGGTTTCCCTACGTTTCCCGCTCTGTTCTTCTATAAGTGAAACCCGTGTCACGCAATCACTATAGACACAGTTGTGGGTGCAACAAGGACAGTTGACTGTAACTCAGACTTCCTCTTGGCTCAGGCGAGGTTCGACGGGCACAAAGGTCGATTCCGCCCGGTATAGAACATTCACAATCGAGGACTGATAACAGTCAAGGTGTAAATGGATCCTTTGTTAGCGAGGATGCAGGTGTGAGTACGGATAATGGTGATCAAATTGCGTCAAGGAATTCTCATGTTACTGTAGCATTTGAGTGCTCGGCTACCCTGGAGACATATGTATGTACATACAGAGGTGGTCCTCGGGCACGAAGCATGGCCGTTTAGGTGCAACGAATGACTACTTTTTTTTTACATTGATACGTCCGTTTTCGTTTGTCATGTGACTGATGAACATTACTCGTATTGTTCCTGAATAACGAGCTGCAGCCGCTCTGGACAATGTGTTATATGCAAACAATTGCCCCTACCTACGTCTTGTCATATTTGACAGCACCGAGGAGACGGAACACCGTAAGTTAGAGTTTCTGCTAATCGCTGCGAAGCATCAGGGGCTTCCAAACTGTCGGAATGTCTATAAAATTATCTATCAGACCTAGACTGACCTGGACTGGTTCACAGACTATTAACATATGCACGGGCTAGGCATGGCCGAGCTGTTGGTTCTGTTCTGGTCCTGGCATTTGTCTCGGCGCCTATGTACATAGATAGGTAGTAAAAAGAAAAGAGAAAAGAGGGTTGATTAATATTCCAAATATGACCTATCGCAATCGAAACCACATCGAGCTTTGTTTTCAGCCCCAGCTCCAGATCCTCACAAAAATAACAGAAGAGACTAGACTATGTATGTCGTATGTACATATATGTATGTATGTATGAATGATGAACCCATGTTTGATGGGTTCCAATAGTCTCAAGCCCCCCTTGGGCTGATTATGACACCCCACAACTAATTCCGATCCTTTGACAATTCCATCGATCCAACTCGACTGGTATCTGGCGATCAGACCTGATATCATCTCAATGATCTGAACCCAGGCCCAAGGCCTTGGGACTCTCGCATACGGGCCCCAATCTCCCAATCTCGATATCAATTTCAAGACAGGGCAGGGCTTCCCGCTTTACGGCTTAGTCCACGAGCGCCCAAGTCGAAGCCTTTCTCTAGGGTGAACTGATACGCCGCCAACCCCAAGATTATAGCTTCGACGGGAACTAGCATGACAGAGAGCGCTACACCGGCCCGGCTCTGCTTGCAGAGTGTGCCGAAGTGAGGCTGCACATTCATGGTCACGTCCTTCCAGCGACATGTCCAGCTCTGAAGTGAATCGTTGGTGGTAGAGGCATTCACACCGTAGAAGAATGACATGGCGATAATGGCGGCGATCAGGGCAATAGCAGGGGGCACAAATGTGATTGCTGCCTTGACTGCAACGTTTCTGCGGGCCTTATTTGCATCACAACCGTTAGTTTTAAGAGCCAAAAAGCAAATACAACAGAAAGAGACTGGAGGTCGCCTTACAGTCGGAAGCTTGCCGGCGATCAACGAGACAAGATTGGCCACAATGACCAGGGCACTACCGACTACCAGAGCTACGATCGGGCGCATATCGAAGTTGGCAGGCCATAGTTGAAGTAACCAATCTTCCGGGACATAGGTAGCATGGAAAACAGCGAGGGCATCCGCTGAAACACCAAGGATTGTCAAGCCAGCCGCGAGACCGAGGACTGTGAGGCCCAGTCTAGCGCTGTCGAGCAAGCGATAGATACGGAAGCTGGGATTGGTTCGAACCGACTCAGCATCTGCTTCAAAGTTGGACGCTGAGATCTCTGTCTTGGTACCGATGGACATGTTTCTGCTGGACGACTCCATTCTGGGAATATAGACCGAGTATATGTATATTGACCAGAGAGGAGATCACGAGGAACAAGACTAACGGAAAGGTCAAAACCCCAAGGGGGCCTGCTGGAGAGAAAAGGAAAGAATATAAGAAAGAAGATAATGAAACTGAAAAGGCAAAGGAACCAAGCCTAAATACAAAAGAGCTTTGAATTGATATTGAATTACGGATAGATCATGGGGATTTGCAACATAGATATAAGAGATTGATCACAGTTTAACAAGATCCGTTAACCTTAAGCGACGAACACCATCACAATAACAGTCAAGAGACCAATCATACGAAGGCGATCAGGGTGATAGTTGCAAGCGCCTGTGCAAGATTTGCAGCATAGGCGCGCTGGTTGGTGTTGGTGTGAGAGATTGACATCGAATGCTGGGCTAGGATTGGCCGAACCTCTGACTGGAAGAGTTGATCGTGTTGCCTCGAGCGCTTAGACGAACACTGAGCCACTCAGAGACAAGCATTATTCCCCGAGATGGGAGATGGTTGTCACCAAGATCTATTTTCGGGTCCGTGTCAAACCGTTGGCGTGAGCGGTTATGTACGTTGATACATACGTACCTAGTAGTAACTAGGACATGAAGGGCTGCAGGAACGGTCGGCCAGTGAGGTGGTCACTGAGTTTATCCATCTATCAAGCAAGGCAGTGAGAGTCAAGCAATTCAATCCCTTCCATTTCCTATCACGGTCACATGATCAGCCACCTGACTAGTCCAAAAAGGTCCAAAAAGACGCCACGCTACGCCACACCTCGTCCTGTCCTGAGTCCTGACAGGCTTTCAACTTTCCAACGCCCCCCGAAGTGGATCCCGAAAATATTCGGGGCTAGACTTGGCATCGTGCTCCGAAAAAAAGTCAAGATGAATCAAAGTCTTCGATGTAACATTTCTTTTCAGCTTGCGGATACGTACAGTACATACCATACCGTTCAAACCTTTATTACAGCAGACCAGGGGAAATTTATTAGTCTTCGGAAAGCGTTAAACTGGTCGGTCGGTCCGCTAGTTGTCGGAAATGAAACCTGCTGGCTGGATTGCTTTTGCCAGTTAATACGGATACACGACTCTTTCTTCGCAATCGAGGCTGACCGGCCCGTGATGTTTTAATATCGAAACTGCTTCACAGTTACATAACATACTTGAACTGCCGGGCAGATCTATGCGGCCTGACCATATCTTTCGTACAAATCCTTGCGGCACAGCACAAGGATACAGACAGTCCAGAATGTCTATCTATGCGTTGTTCATCGCCGTTTCACGATGGCTGCATTGAAGAGACGATGAACGAACTCGTCCTGAATGATGTCGATACCGTGACACAAAGGCTGATGTGATGTTGACGTTGGCGTGCGCCAAGATGCTCAAGGCTTTGGCTTTGGAGGCTTGGAGCTCCCTCAAGCCTCAAGGCTCAAACCCCTCTATCAACAAGATGTTCTCTGGCGCTGTGAGGCGTCGCGGATGATCGACAGTAGCCTTCTCGCCGGTTGCGGTTAGGACGTCAGGACCAACAAGGGCCCGTCCTTTTGCATCCATGCAAGCCGCTACTTAGACGAGTCAATCAGAGTGGGCAATGCAGGGGAAGGGTCTGACATGATCCCTAACGTTCAGTAATCCAAAATGCGCTACCCTTGACATCCTCACAAACAACTTACAGAGTAGATCTCGGATTCTGGAGAGCTGAGACAGAGACCGGCACAGAACCTTTACCTCTTGAGTACAATGTGTACTTTCATTGGCGGGCTGCGAAGACTCACCTGAAAGATCCCGGCCCTTGTCTTGAGAATATTAAAATATGTACAGGATGCAGATCTAATCTAATGCAGCTGTTAATCATCTTGCGGAGGATTGGATATGGTAGGTTGTCTTCGAAAGCCCCGCCGTCGTCTTTGGGGTCAAGACAGCTGAATACTAGGAAGAGATATGGTGGACTACGGAGTACATGAATTCTATACGTCGTTATACCGACGGCAACATGACATCTGCTGCTGGGACTATGAACCTAATGCAATCTTTATGTCCTGCAGCTACTTAGCGCACCTCATTTCTGGGACATGATTGGAACATAAATGACAGTTCGACAACAACAGATGCAATGCATCAAGCTACTGCAAGACCCTTCAGCAGCCCACAAAACCAGAGAGATGTTTGGCACTTTCAAGTTTCAACGATGGCTGAATTAGAGCCGGCCAAACTGCTCTCCGATGCGCTATGCCATGATAGTCACCTGGGATCAAGAACTTGGAACAATTGGCTTTGTATGTATGTATGTACGTACGTACATATGTACATTACAGCCTTGGCCCATGCGACCGGGAACCATGAACGGCATGTGGATATAAACTACACAGCCGTCACTTTGATGTCCCGCACCGGAGAGCGCGATGAGGACGAGAACAGACAAAGAGGCGCTATCTGTGGATCTAGACACCCCTTGCCTTGGGGGAGTGTGTTTCGAACGTCCTCGAAGGAGGAAATAAGAGATCAAGACAACAAACACGTCTCGTCGAGATCGGAGTAGCATGATATGACATGAGAGATTGTTGATATCTTGGATCGTCAGCGCCAGTGTCAGTGTCAAAGCCTCTAGTAGGTATCCGTACTAGGTATTGGATATGGGTTCTGAGGGTTTGGGGGCCCCTCCTCGTCATGCGTCGGATCAACGGCCATCCGCAAGTCAATAAGGGTACTACTCAACATTCGGGCCAATCGCACCATGGTGTGGGCGGACTGACAGCCATGGCAGGGACCCATGATATGACCCATGTCCCTAGAGAAGAAACGTCAAGTCCAATCCTGGGGGAAAGTCTAGCTGGAAATGTTCCGGAGTCGATTGCAGCCGTCTATTGGCCGAGAAATCTACGCATGTTTCCATACCTTGGCTTGGTAGGGCCCTTCGCAAAAGGAACTGGAAACACAGTCTGAAAGGGGAATATACGCTTGCGGAGTTTCGAGATATCTATCACCGGCCATTTTCCTCCGTGATGGCCATTTTCCTGGGCTCATTTCACTAGCAAGATTGCCTGCTTCTACTCCGTACCCAGGCTCTTTTGTTTCTCTCTCTGTCGTGTGCGGCTCATGCGAGACACGGGAACGGGGTAACATTGGAGTTGCAGCCATCAATCAGTCAAAACACCATATGTGGCGGCCTTGAATGCGGTATAGCTCTGGGCTTTGAGAAAAGGCTCAGGTCAACCAGCACCTCTATGATCCGTGTTGCATCAGATCACAGACGTGACTGCCCAAGGGCCTGATCCTAGGCTTGGAACGGCTTAACTTGAGCTGATGTTGAATGTGATGTGATGTTGCTTGTGCAGCATGTGCTTCATCTTATTAGGCTGCAAATAATGCCAGTTAGCCTACACACTACATACATTACACTACACTACACGACGACACTTCAATGCACCCCCGGCTCTCCGGACCCGAGCAGTCGGTTCTGTCCGTGAGGTGCCTGGGCTGGGCTGGGCTGCTCTCGGGGTGGCATCAGACTGGCAGATAGAAAGTTCTGTCCTCCTGCTGTGATCTGTCAGGTCAGGCTGAGGGGGATGGAAGCTGCCGAAGGG